>UELV01140986.1:0-27697 GCA_900490015.1 Megastigmus stigmatizans | reverse complement strand
TATATATATATATATATATATATACATCGCTTAGCCGCTTAAGGGAAGAAGCTCCCGCTCGTAAACGCGCGCGGCGCCAAAGGAGGAAAAATCGGCGTGCGGCGTCGGCGCGCGCGCTATTGCACGCTACATTAACCGAGCGATTCTGCTGCTGTTGTTGTTGCTGCTGCTGCTGCTGCTGTGCAGCTCACTCTTGCCGCTCTGATCGGCCGCAATTTCTTACTTAGCCACGAACGAAATTCTATTCGAGCAGGAGCTTTCACGGCTGTAAATCTTAACGGACGCGATGCGGTGCAGCTGCGCTGTGCAGCTGCGAAAGTGAGCGATCTCGCGCATACGCATATATATATTGGGTTTAAGGGTTAGCGCGGAATGTCATTTTTACTGCGCGGGCACGCGCGTCGCTGCTCTCTGCAAATAACCCAGTTAATATAACGTTGGCCGCACTCGAGTGGAGAAACAATGTTTGCATTTGCTTTGGATGACGTATACCTGAATGCCACGTCCCATTAGACCGCCGTATATATAATAGTCACTCGTATAACGAGGTCAGATTTGTGTACTTGCACCGATTGTTTTGAATATCGCGGAGAATCAAGAGCGGAGTAAAGCCTGCCGATTATACGATTTTCATTCCACGTACGTATAAAGCTGACGCGCATACACGCGCAAGATTAATTATTTACGGAGAAGGAAAACAGTACTTGGGGAGGGAGATCATAAATCAAGCGGCGGCGGCTATATCTTCGATGCGATCGCCGACAAAAGAGGCACACAAAATAATGGAAAAAAAAAAAAAAAACAAGGAAGAGAGAAGAATGCGAGAGAGTGTGATCTCGGGAAAACGAAAGCGGAAAGCGCGTGCAGGCTTGGCCATTATCGCCGCACACATGCATACGTGTGTGAGAGAGCGAGAGAGGGGGGGGGGGTTGGAGGGAAGAAAAGGGGTGTGTGTAATCGCGACGGGCGGGGGATTGTAATTACCATGATAGATAACGCCGATTCGAATGTGTGCGCGCGGGTCGGCTCAGGACAAAAGAGAGAGACACGGAAACAGTCGCGAGACACGACACTGCGCACGTATATATATAAGTACTGTACTGCAGGCCGGCCCGCGGCGGATCCGCGATCTGTATAATGTGCTCGATGGATGTTTAGAGGCACGAGGCTGCGTGCGCGGCAATTACAATTTATCGCGACTACGTTTTGACGATTTATGCGTCTGGCAATATAGTTGCCCCGTGGATACTTGGAGATTGCATTGCTATATAGGTATGGACTGGGCGGTTTAGCCGTGATATTTGCAACAGTTTGGATCGTGCGATTGTTATATATACACGTTTAATAATAAATGCGGGAAAAGTTGACGAGATTGGTTTTGTATTAGAGAATGCAGATCTAGCATTATAGATCTAACAAATATTTACACATGACTTTATCAGGACTGTAAATTTTCTTAATAGAAGTAAGGTATACATGTGAGCATTCCGAATTCAAAAGTATATATGGTGAAACTGTTTGGGCGGTCTGCGATGACCGTAAGTCTGGCATCGACAGATGGCCAAAGATTGCCCTCTTCCCGTCCTTAATGCGGTCTCTCACTTTCCAGCTCTCTCTCTCTCTCTCTCTCTCTCTAGCACATTCGAAAAAAATAAAATAAATTTTTTTATGAAACAGCAGCAGCAGAAGCAGCTCTTATTCGATGTTACGAAATGTGCCATTGAAAGCAAATAACCAATTACCCGCGCGGGCATTTCCGAAATGGGAGAAACTCAAAATGTATTTTAATTGGTTTTGCGATTTCGTTAAATTTCATTAAGAATCGCGATTACTAGAATAAAAAGTATATTTGAGTAATCGAATATTGTTCTTTTGGTATTATTTATTGCATATATGCAATACGTGAATTCCTTTAAATGTTTTATTGCACTTTATAATCTCATTGTTAAAAATAAAGTAGTTAGTTAAACAGAAATTTATTTCATAAACTTTTAACTTTGCAGATACAGTTGTTGACAAATAAACTATGATGATAGTACTTTTTGACAACTTGACAAGCACCAATTGAAATCTTAAGAAAAAATTCTATCGATCTATATATTTTGTTCTATCGATATATATATAAAAAGCTCAATTTCATATATTTTATGAAAACTTTTGGTACTTACGTTAAAGTGATACCAGCCAGTTTTTATTTAAAATTGATAATAAAGCAGCTGATAAGGTTATGATAATATTCAAGTAAATATTAGGGCGTTTCCACCAATTGTCACATCGAATAAAATACAGATAACAAAGTTTATAAAACAAAGCATATAATTTATAAGTATTAGACAACAGACAAACTCGCGTGCAATTACGTTTGAAATGTATCATAATGTAATCTAGCGACAACATATGGAATTAGAGCCTAAGGTTGACAAGCAGATCTGTAATCAATCTATCAAACTGATACAGCAAGGAAATTAAAAACACCAGTGACAAGAAAAACACGTTGAAGCATTAATTTCAAGTATTATTTTTGGTTTTACACCATTTTGTATAATATATATTACGGTTATTGTTGCGACTCGGATTTGAAATATATAAGTATATGTATAGACGCGCAGGTTCTCATTACAGGAGTAGCAGCAGCAGCAGCATGTAGTAGCTGTCATTACCCTGCAGCTTTGGCATTCATTGGACGATTATTCCTTGGAAGGCAAGTACCCAGTGCGCTTGCCGCAAGTGAGTCATTATTGGGGTGTATATATAAGTGCCGACTCTGAGACTCCAAAGTGGTGCATTGGCCGCGGCGTGTTTACTTGTTGTCGAGTTCGGAACACACGATATCCACGTAAAACGTTTGATTATGTATGACTTCCAAGGAATGATCAGTCCGCTGAGTGGAAGAGAGAGAGAGAGAGAGAGAGAGAGAGAGAGAGCAATGACAGCAGTAGCCCGCGCGTTTTATTGAGCTTGCTCGGGCGCCATTTACGGCCATTTATCTCTAGCGCCGCGTATATACCTACAGGGACGGCTAAAAGTTTGTAATTAATTGGGCCGTCGCGCGGATGAAGACGGGAGAAGACACACGAGAGCTGCACAAATTAGCTCTTCTATACTCGCGGAGCTTTTGCGGATCCGAGTCTACATATGTATATGTATATATATGAAAGTTGTGTCGGTCGGTGCGCAGAGCTCTGGAAAGCAATTTGGTATCATTAGGTGGAGCGGCGGCGGCGTCGGCAGCAGCAGCACTGCGTGCGAGATGTATAGAGCGCGTGAGCGCGGACCGAGTCCGGATTCGGTTTGTTGAAGTGATTATTTTTATTGTTCTTTCCGGCCGGGCTTCTCGGAAATCTCGGAAGCTCTGTGATGATGATGGGGCCGTATAAAAGTCATCGCTTGGCTCTTTGTGCGCCGTCGGTGCAGCGGATGAAATCGGCACGACGAGTATAGTAGCGCGAACGCGCGAGGTTATGATGTGCGAATGTGGGAGATATTACGTGTCGACGCTCGACTCGTTTAATTCGCTTTTGTTATATGGCTGCAAGTCTGGGACTTTCTCATATTTTCGTGTTTGTTGTATCTGCAGGGATATTTTTGTGCAGGTTGAGGTAGTGTACTTTTTGCATGTGGCAAGATATTCAGGCAATGGATTTATTATTGCTTTTTAGAGGGAATATTATTTCATGGAAATAATATATAGATAATGCCTTCGATCGTATGTTATACCGTGATAAACACAGTCTTTTAATATCATTGACACTTACGTAAATTAAATTGCTGCATCGTACATTTCTTTAACGCATTAGCTACAATTTAAAATGGATGCGACGCCTAAGAATTATTTATTTTTTTAATACCTAGTAGTTACCTGGTAAAGTTGAGCAGAACACTTGTAATACCCAGTTTCATGGTATTATGTCATTATAAGAATAACTTTAATACGGAAATTCTTAAATATTATTTTTTCGCCCTATAACATAAATTATATATTCCGTAACTTGGAATCTACCGGCAATTTTGAGCTCTTCAGAGCTATTAGTTAGCTTCCGTTAAAGGACGAATTCTTTCACGCCAGCGCTCACCGCTCCTAGGAATTCTACTTTTCCATAATAACTCCCGGCCTATTTCGTCTCTACTGCGCAATAATGTTGAAAAAAATCATCATCACAAGTAAAAATAAGGCAGTTTTTTGTATATATAATAACTGTCGACAAAACTTAGTTTTAAAATTAGCAAAATTTCAGCAGCGGTCAAATTGATATTTCATTTTCCACGAATCAGGACCACCATTAATCATACTGATTTAAAGCGAATTAAATCGAAAAGTCCCTTCGCTGCGGTGCTGCTGCACGGGGAACGAACCGCCATCAGCTTCCTAGAAACGCGCAAAAATAATTATCGATCCCCAGCTTAGGAAATCCAGCGCCGCCGCCGCCGCCGCTTCGTGTGTATCACGGAAATATCGATGGACACAAAAAAAAGCTCGCGCGCGCCTCGCTAATTAAGCCGTATTATTTATACTCTCGCCGCAAAGGGAAAATATGCTAATCGAATTACGCCCGGGCTGCCAGCGCGAGGGCATCAAACGACTTGTCATGAAATCGCGTTTTTATACGTGTCATTCGCGCGCGCGAGCCGCTCTGTGGCCCTCTATCTATGCCGTGCGGATCCTGCAAAGCGTGCCAAATCGCCGAAATATATAGAATCTTAGCGATATTTGCATAAACCGATCGCGCGATCGAGTTATGGCCGCTAAATGAATAAATTTCACGTTTTTTTCGCTCTCTTCCTTTTGCTCGCGGTTCGCGCTATAAGAGAGCCTTCTATTATTCAATTCTACATAAAAGGATTACGACGAAAAAGATCAAACATTAATTTCTTTTTTTGGATTCTTTTTTTTCGTTGCTTTAATGAATTATCCGATGAATAGATGAATATTTCGCGTATAGAAAGGCCGTCATTAGGCGCTTTTTTTCGACCTATCGATTCGTAACGCATTATCGTTCAACTTTTCATCAGAATCCTTACTCTCGCATCAACCATTTATGAGTAAAATACTTTTTTAAAAAACGATTCAATAACATCAATAAGCTGTGTATAATTAATTCGTTTTGGCAAAACAGAGTTTCACAAGAATCCCAAGCAAAATAAGAAAAGAGCGTGTTAAAACGTCGTAATCACACCGACAAACGCGTTCTCTCCGCCAGCCTGTATATACAGAGACAAAAAAGGAAACACCTCAATGAAACTCTTGCGGGCGCGCGCTTTATATCCTCCTCTTCGGCGTACTTAAAACTTGGCTATTGGAAAATTGAATTTATTTTAGACGCTAAAATCCCCCCGCGCGAGCCCATAAAGCTCGCAGACACACGCACACTAGCGCAATTTATGGGACGCAAAATATACATTATTGGCGAAAAGTACCTGGCTCTTACCGACTCTCTCTCTCTCTCTCTCTTTCTATATATATGTGCCGTCGTTACGTGGGTGTGCGGGCGCGCGAAACTCTCTCGGCGCCGTTCATTTTGTCCGGTCTCGCGCGCGCGCGTATCCGATCGGCTTTTTCCAAGCGCGCGCGCACGCGCGGATAGAAGACACAAGGGCGCGATACTGGTATCCCCTCATTCCAGGATAATCGTCCGGCCCAAGGCACGCCAGACGAGAAGAGAAGAAGAAGAAGAGGAGCGAAGAGAGAGAGAGAGAGAGACGACCGGCCCGACCGACCATTTTCAAAAATGCGCGCCGGGTCAGTGACGCATAGGCTGCGGCGTGTGTGCAGCTCGTTCGTGTGGAGCCTTTGCCCGAGTACTTTGCACTGTGGGAAAAAATGCCTCGCAATGCTAATAAAAATTTCGGACCTCTTTTGTTGGCCTGTCTGCGACGGGGAATTTCACGCCCGATTCTTCGGTTCTCGCGGGTTGCCTAGACTGATGGGATCGCCGATAGTTTTGTTAGTTACTAACATTGGATTGTGTCTTGGTTTTCTTTCTCTTTCTCTGTGTTCGATATGAATCTGAAAACTCGCAGAACAAACAACAAATAATCCAAAAAAAAAGTAACATTGTTCATCGTAAAAATCACTCATATTTAACTCTAGAAGATCAGAGTGCAGAGTCTGCATAAAATAGTATTTATATATTGTTCTTAATCAAGCGATCACAAAGTAAATACTTAATAACATTTTCATCATATTGTAAAATTATTACACTCACCATGTGTAAATAATTGCGTGTGCTCGCTCGTGTGTCAAGATAAATCTGTCTATAGTCAGTTTATGTGTAATTTTTTTTTTTTTTGAATTTTCATGAAACGGGTTTAGGACCCTGGCGCTGGTATTTTCTATAAATTAAAATCGATATTCAGCTGCGGTCCCATAAAGTTGAGTTGTTTCACCGACGTTTGACAGGATCTCGAAAAATGCATAGTGCTATTAATTATGTAAATGATAATAAGTTAAAACTTGTTATACACATGGTTCCTATGCAAATTGTTTGACTCGAAACGAGTTTCTACTTAATCGCTGGTAAATTTTGCTCACTTACAGCGAAAACACCGATAAAGTGCAACGAGTATAGATTGCTTAAAGTTATATTATGAACACAATTTTATATGATAATTCAGAAAGTAAAAATGATTAGTCACGTTTTATATTAGGACCAGCATTAATTAATTGCTAAATAATTTTTTTAAATCAAACAAAAAAATTAATACAAGTAAATTTACGTATCTATACGTGAATGCGTCCATGAACATTAATGAACTTAAAAAGGTTATACACGATAAGGAATTAAACTTAGGTATTACTTTTCATAAACAACGCATTTATGCGCGCGGTTCTAAAAAGCTTTCAAATTTTCAATCCCGAAAGGGGCCGTGTTATTATTCGACGTATTCAACGCACACGTATGAAACTTAATTACGGTGATAAAGCACACACACATATACGCAAGTGAACCTTGATAAATTAAACTAGGTAAGAATAATGATAATAATTGTGGCAACATAGTAATGGTAATAAAATAATGTAATTAGTCATTAAACCGATGCTTATCACTTTGAGAATGACGCGTTCCTGGAAGACGAATTTACGGTCATATCACGAGAGGCTGTTGCGATGTCTCTCTCTCTCTCTCTCTCTCTTCTCTCTCTTTCTCTTTCTTTCTCCCTCAAACAAATTGGATAATGCAAGCCAACACGTTGCACGAGACTTGAAAGGATCTGCTTGGCCACGCTATCAGTTAAGCAATCAGACTTGGAAAAAGAAGGAGAAACAAAAGTTATTGTTCTGCATTCACTTTTTATCTTCGCACATTAATTGAATATTTATGTTGCGTTGATTTATTTTTGGTACCAAGGCCCGCGTCTATCTTTTTCTGCAATTAAAATAATTGTTGAGTTAAAGCGCAAAATATTGATATCGGTGGTGAAATTAATAGTCAATTTTATGGTGCTTATTTCCAGACATCAATCAAATGTCATCATCAAATTAATTAAACTCAAGGGGGAAATCCAATTTCACGACACAAGTATTGCTTTTGTATATATTTAAATAAAACAATAACGTTTTTATGAGTGAATTTAAACTGTGCTACCTACAACCAATTTGAATTTGATAAACTTGTTTAAAGTTTATTTTATGATCAAATAATATTAACAAACTGTTTTTTTAATTGTAGTGCACGAAAATTGCGATGATTTGATGTTTGTATAGTCAATTTTACTAGGCTCTACACATTTTTAAATAACACGAGTGAGCAGACTTCTTCCCCGATGCAACGTTCAACATAAAAATAGTAACACGCGTATAGAGTACCATTCAATTTGCTACCCCATAAATATTATATATATATAATTGTACATCAATGCCGTGTATACATAAATAAATGACATCAATTACTTCGCATGCATATACATCTAGCGTATATAGCTTATCCACATCAATTACAATGTCCATACGACTGCTGCTACGACTGATTCTCTTTTTTATTTCGCGATAAACGAGTTTATAATTATTTTATCGACCCCATCCCCCCACCAAAGTACAAGCTGCGGCCATAAATACATTATAGTAACACAACCTGCTCTACCTTTTATTGCGACTGTTTTTCTTTTAAAATATCACTGCGCACGCTCGTTTATTCACGGACACTGACAACTTCGTCTTTGATTACCTGCACGGGATGAAACACATCTTACTTTTATTATCGCGAGAGCAAACCACTCGCAATGATTTTCCATATTCTTCTTGTTGTCGAATGATTTTATTTTCAGGCATAATAAAAATTTATTGCGAGTACACGAGTGAGCGTAGCTGCAGGAATTACGTGCAGTCACAATCAATTACTAATTAACATTTCCAATTTGTTCACATCCGTTGCATATTGCTCGACTTACGAGAGATAATTAAATTTCTGAATATTTTTTCTAAAATAGATGTGTACGAAAAATACAATTATGTATAAATCGATTTGCCATTAAGATTGAAAAAATTTTCTTGATATCGACTGTTTGCTACATTTCAATTTTACCACCAACAGCGATATTGCAATAAACAAACATTTTTCTAATATAAATGTTCCTTAATAACGAATATTCTCTTGTCGATTAACGCATTACCTGCATACGCCGGCCTTTAATCACCACCGCGTAGTTCCGGCTGAGCTGTAAGCGTTCATCGCTGACTGCAATTTAATTACACGAAATTATAAAGCAAGAGAGATTAAGCGAAATCGTTGCCGAGATCGAGATCATTGACTGATCTTTGTTTAAAAGTCAGTTGCAGCTCTTGACGCTGTCAACTACTGTAGTTCGAATACCACCTTTTCACAGCTTCCTCTTTCAACATTCCTTGCAGTTTTTTAACTTCTGCCTTTTCTTAATTCATCATATAACTTATAGATCAGGTTATTTAAGCATTTGACCGGGAAATACTATCATTTGCGTCATCTCATAACTATTATTATATTTAAGTAATCGGTTATGATGACATTGTTACATAGACCAAATACTGTCGATCTGTATAATTATTGTTATAGTCTGGTTAACACTAATTCCGTCTCGTTTAAGTACAATGATTATCCACGAAGTTTTGGAAAATATCATCAATTTCTAACCACAAACAAACTATACTTTACGAGATTCTTGAGAAAGCTAGTTTTTAAGCAACGAATACGTGTGCTGGCGCATCGGTTACTTAAAAAAAAAAGCTCGCCTCTCTCTCTCTCTCTCTCTCTCTTTCTCAGCACAACGCAGCTCATCAACCTAATAAAGAGGAGAGAAAAAGAGAAAGAGGGAGATTGGCCACGTTTCGTGCATCGAGCGGCTCGCAGAATCCTGGAAATGGGAATTGGTTTTTCGGAGTCGGAGTTGAATGAGGCTCGTTGTGCGTACACCACACCGCGTATACCTGAGGGGTGATCGCGTGCTCCTCGCCGCGGTTTATGACCTTGAGAGCGTCAAGAAAGAGAGAGAGAGAGAGAGAGAGAGGAGACGCCGAAGGTAAGAAATCGAGGTCTCGAGCCTCGTCCGTGCGACGCTTTTGAACCCGTTCGTGAGCAGCTCTTTCTCACTCTCCGCCACTTGTCTGTATACACATGAGAGTTTGACTCGGTTCTCTCGATTCCAAGAATATTTCTGGGTCTATTGTGGCTATCCATTCGAGTAGCCTCGCATTTAACAAGTTCACGTGCACAGTTGACGTTTCGCGTCAACGAGTCAATTTTTTTTCTTCCCTTCCATCTGTCAAAATTGTTTCTAGATTTCGTCGGCAAAGAAATCTCTTGAAGCGCTTCGATTTCACTTACCAGGAAAACTTTGCTTTTTATTTCTATACCAGGAATTGTACTCCTCTATCGACACTTCGGAGATGCAAAAATTACGATGTGTTGAAATACGCGCGTCAAATAAAGAACACTAAAAGTTTAGTTTTTATTAAGGATCTTCGTAGTATTAGCTACGCCTAGTTTTTTATTGATACCTTTGCTATAGTATTTTGTCATGGAGTAAGAGGAAAACAAATTATCAACTGACCACTGATATAACTATTATATATTATACCTTTATTCCTTTTCAGCACGCAATAAAACTAAGTATTAAGCCATCGAACCGTTGTCGAACAAACTTATCGAGTTTACAAGTTCCGCCGGATTCCTCGCTTCTCCAGCGAACCATGAATTAATAGCGCGAAAAAAAATTACCCGAGGTCGCACTCACGTGCCTCGCCTCCCGACCATGCACCATATATATATATATAATTACGCAATAACCGGCGCGGCGTTAACTAACTGCCACGGCTCATCTCGCTCGGGCGCATTGGCAGAAAAATTGAGAACGAGAGAGAGAGAGAGAACTTGTCACCTCGTGTTTTACGAGCTCCCCGGTCGTTCAGCGCTCCTGCACAGGAATGGCGCAGCGCAGACGCAAAAACACACCGGATAAAAATATTACGAAGGTCGATTCACGCGATCTCACGTGGTGTATAGGCATATCTATATATGCGATGAAGCGGGACGTATTCCGGGAGAGACATTAAAGCTGACACGTGAATATTATGTCATTTAATGTTGAAGCACGGCTGGTTTGAGCGGTCTCTCTCTCTGACTGCGGTGCAGTGCAGTCAATATCGTTCCGGCCGATCATTAAAGGGGTGTGATAATTGTATAGAGTTTTGAAAAAGGCTCGATTCTTTTTTAACGACGATTGCAGTATTGCGATCGTGAAAGATTCGATGAGAGTCGCAGTAAGCGCTGCTGATTAGATTTGCGAATGTTTAATTTGCCATTAGCTGGATTCACAATTTTCGCAAATGCATAAAACTATTATGTGTATATAGTAGTTTGATAATCTATTTGAAGCAAGTATTCAGCGATTGAATCAAGCCCGAAACTTATTTTCAATATTTCTATCACATACACGTTTAAATACGATACGCATTATGCCAGATACTTGCCGCATAATCTCATCGAACCACCAGCATTCCTATTAACCCTCTACCCTATATAACTATATAGAAATACGTTTTATCGCATTCAATACCTATATATATATATATATATATATATATATATCAGCGAAAATGAAGCATCGCGCGAGATTCCCGGTAGCAGCCGATAATTCCACTTGAAATCCGCGCTGCACTTTTCTTATCGCCAACGAAATTCCGGCTTTACCCGCGCGATGCCTCTCTCATAAAACATCTGAGCTCGGAATAATACTTTTCGCCCGCAATATTCTCGGCGGCGCGCGCGTGTCGTAAAATTCGCTGGAAAAAGGCGCGATAGTTCGCCGCCGAATGGGCCGTACGCGGACTTGGCTTGGCTTCAGCCACAGAGCTCGTCGTCACTTTTACGAGTAGTGGAAAAGAGAGAGAACAAACGAGCTTCCGCCCGGAGCGCACGTACAGTCGCAGTGCAGCGCAGCGGTCGTCCCGATCTATTCTACTATACGGACTCTCGTGACTCTTATATACCTATAACAGCGAAAAGACCAGGCCTTGCCTTAGCCGACGGAAAGTGGCATCGTCATTATGCTCCTGCATGTGTATATAAGCTGCCAAGTCTGGTGTGTGCGGTATATGCGCCTACATATGTTTCAAGTGTCTATGTAGAGGAGAGAGAAGAGAGAGAGAGTGAGAGAGAGAGAGAGAGAGAGAGAGAGAGATTCTTATGAGCGAGGAAAGTTCGATTGCCGGCGCACGCGATCCTATGGAAATATGTGTGAGCGCGAGCAGTTCGCGACCTTGTCATGACGCTTGGATTTTTTTTTACTTTTTTTCATATACCCAGAGTCTTTCGCACTTTCAGAGGTTTCAGTTCTTTGCGTATATATTTACATGCGCGATGAATGTGATAAATGTTATTCGTTGTACTATGAATAAATGTTTATACTTATCAGTTGAAGTTTCATTGAAAGCTTAATTTCCTTATATTCTTTGAAAAAACTCGGTGATTATGATTATTTATATTGCTTATGTTAGAATTTTTTGAATATACGCGTATATACGTTTAATTCTTACTTTAGAAAAATTTCCAAAACTTTTATGAATATTTTGTCCGGTAATTTACTGTAATGTGAAACAATTAAGCTGTAATGCATAATTAATTTTGCTCGTTTAAAGGATGTAATTTAATTAATATTCTAACACAGGTAAAATAAAAAATTAAACTTAAATTTGATAAAGCAGAATGTAGAAAGTATTGAAGGAAGTACGTTAGGAACTTCGAAAGAATCATTTTTCTATGCATTTAATAAGTCTTCTTTCGTAACGTCCTAACATTATGCAATATCAGTTGCGACTAGAATTTGAAAAAATAAAATTACTTTAGAATTCGCTTCTTATGTTACTATGAATAAGAATGTAATCACGATATAATTATATCGCTATTATTGCATATACGATGTACTAGATTTATACCTTATTTTTCTAATTACGTACCGCATATTGCATTTCTATTGATCTCATCTTTTATATATTTTACGTGCCTTTTTATTTTCCAATTTAAAAGCACAAATTTTTATCACGAGAACATAAACTTCTTGAAATTCTTCTATCTTACATCAAAATGTTATCTTTTAATAAATATCTAATTATACATCATTTCTCGTGATAATATTCTTCAAACAGTACAAAAATTCGTAAGAAGATTTCAACAGTCCTCAAATAAAAATAAATATCTCGACCACAACTTATTCATGATTTGTTTGTCTTTCCCATATCTCTAATCATTCAATAATCAGCATACACAAAGTTTTAATAGCAAAGCTATTAAGCAATCATTATTTCCGATATAAGAATAAAAGTAAACGCTTCAAATGTAACGCGATAAACCCGACATATTTGCCTCGTCTTTAACAGCTTATTACGCTAGACCACATCAGATATACCGTCCACGCAATAGCAATATTATTTTCAACGTTAAAATTGTATAGTAATAAGCGACTCATTTAAAATGCCAAACAGGTGTAATTCATCTTTGTGTGTATATGAATATATATATATGTAACACACATATGTACGGACTCGCACGTGAGAGAGAGGGAGAGAGAGAAATAGAAACAGAAAGAGAAAGCGCGCGAGGTCGATAAAACACACTTCCCCGCGCACGGGAATAGAAAAATAAAATATTGAAGTAAGAGGGTATATATATTGAAAGTTGAACTGAAGGGTGGTCGGTTAGTCTCGTGTACACTTGAGCAGCGACGATCAGATATATATATATATATATATATATATATAACCAAGAAAAGACAAGAATGTGATCGTACACGTCTTATCAATCATTGAGTGCGATGTTTCGTATGCAATATTGATACTTGCACAAGTAATGCATCGAGCGTATTGAGTTTGTGCAGTTTCTGAACCGCACCTAAAAATAAATAGTTAATCATTGTCTCTTTCTGGCTTCATTTATAGTCTGCTTGTGGTTATTTTCGATCGGTATCTTATGATTATAATCTTATGTCTCGTTATTTTTAAAGACCCAAAGTGAAATTACTTATTGTCGTTATTATTAATTCTATAGTTGAAATTACGCCATGTATTTGAAAATTATACAGCGAAATAATATTTACTTCTCCCTTTACCGAATCCCTGTCGAATGACGACGCAAAAACACAAAGAATCTCAAATAATCAGCAAAAAACGGAAATAGTAAAAACGGTGAAAATATATTCTCTAGTTCTCTCTCTCTCTCTCTCTCTCTCTCTCTCTCTCTCTTTTATCTGAGAATCCACCTATGCAGCTACAAAGGGAATTTGAAACTCTGCCAAAAGTAAGTAGGCGTAGATCATCGGGGTTGTAATAATTTAAGAATTTGCATCTAGGCAAAATTCGACAGCTGGGAGAAAGTGTATACATATATTTTTCTGGGAAAATTCTGAATTCCGGGACTGCGAGTATAGAGATAATGCGTGAGAATATGTCGCATCGAAGAAATTTAGGCTGACTTGAGTGACGCACACGCAGAGGCTTGAATTGCAGGGCCTCGCTATCGTCGCGTGACGAGCGGCGAGTGTGTGTCGTTATGTTATATACGCTTCTTTCCTTTTTTTCTGCGCGGGACTGATCGCCGAAGTAGATTTTACCGTTGCCTCGTTCACTAGCCGTATAGCGAAAACATGACCGAATATCGCTTGAGAGCTAATTAAACATCTTTGCGTTATGTGTACATGTTGTATATACCACCTAACGGTTTCTTGTCATTCGTCTTGACTTTGTTTGAGTATGAAAACTTGGTGGATTTAGTAAGCGCCAATTAAACCTTTCTAATTTTTTTTGCCTACAATTTGTTTTTTCTTTATTCATTTTTAAAGTCATAAACCATTGTAAGCCTTGTTTTTATCATTAATAGAGCCGTGTAATATGTTAAGCTTTACAATAGCCGCGAGTTTATCGAGAAAAAGACGAGTTCATAAAAGAATACATATCCGTAAAGAGAATCCAGCGATACTCGAACGAACGAATTTCTCGAAAGCGGTGAAAACCATTTTTGGAATTTTATCGCCCGCGCTCCGATCCATATAAAACTCCTTCTGCGGGTATGCGCATAAAAGAATGCAAATTCATCGATCGATGGAAAAAGGGGGGTCCGATGGCATTTTCCAGAACAAGCCAAGCGCATTCTCTCTCTCTCTCTCTCTCTCTCTCTCTCTCTCTCTCTCTCTCTCTCTGGAGCCATATAGATTCGCTCAAGAATGTGATAGCGCGCAGTTTCGTGGTCGACGAGAGAGTCGGCTCTTGCGGCCGCAGGAACAGGCGGTTCTATGAATACCGAAGCAGGGTTTCCGGTTGCTGCCGCTCTCTGTGCAGAGGATCGAGAGAGAGAGAGAGAGAGAGAGCTCACGCGACGCGACAGACTCTGCACCAGGGAAATTCATGAGGATGATGGCTCTTTCTTTCTCTCTCTCTCTCTCTCTTGACTCTCGACGAGCTCTTCAAAGCGACATGCATATAGGAAACTATCAAGCGCTTCTTCAATCGGCTCCCCCCCCTCTCTCTCTCTCTCTCTCTCTCTCTCTCTCTTTCTGTCCCTCGCTTATATTTACTGGATTTATACCTTTTCCATCACCTCTGTCTCCCATTCTCTCAAGAGTTTTACTTTTTTTACCCTTTATAGATTCTGTTCTGCGTTTAGTATCTATCGTGTCCCATCATAAAACTTGCCTCGGTTTTAAACTTCTTTAGTTGAATTGAATCTCGTGCAAACTTCATTCTGCGATAATGTACAGCTTTCTGATAATTTTAGAGCTCATTTTTCTTTCTAGTTATTTCAAGATTACTTTGTTTTCTTTTAAGCTTTCACTTACCGATACTATCAAACACATAAATTTTGCCCTTATTTTGACACACTAAAAGATCATGAATAGGCACGTATGCATACAATGACATGTATACATGTTCACATTCGATGATTCGACTTGGTTTCTTTTCCTATAGCAATCTCTAGCATTTTTCTGCACATCCATCTCTTCACCCAACCTCTCAACCGAGCTTTTCGTATACGCGTTTTATACGTATATATAGGATTTTTTTGCACGCGCTCGCGCAAATCCTGAACGCCTCCATTTGGTCCGTCGGCAGCAGCAGCAGCAGCAACGAAAAGAATATAGGAGAGAAACGAACGAGTTCATTCAGCCGTGACGCGGAAAGGGACCTTTATGGCGCTGTTTGCCCTCTTCGTTCGAGTGGCTATGCGCAACGCTTGCTCTCTTTTTCTCTCTCTCTCTCTCTTTCTATCCTTCCTTTTTATCGGCGATCTCGTAGTGCTCTCCTTTTTTTTCCTCTCTTTCACCCGTCGTCCATACTCACCCTTTGCGCGCAATCTTGCGCACTCGGCTTTCGTTTTTCGCCCGCTTTATTGGACCGAAACCCTTCACAGCCCTGCTTGCGGCAGATCCGATACAGACACTGCGCGGCTAAAGATGAACCAGTTTTTATTGTCTCGTATAAGTGACTTTTTATACTTTTTATACCTTTCCTATTAATCCGAGGAATAAAGCTGCAGATCTAAAATTTAATTTAATTTCTTTCCTGCGTGAAGAAAATTAAGAAGAGTCCACTATTAATGAGAATTAAATAATGAACTTTTATTTTATTAAATTGAAATTTCTATTACTTTCTTCTGAGTGTAAAAAGAGAAAATTTTTAAAGATTATTAAAAAAGTACGTTGAAGTTTTGGCTGAAAAATAATAATAGCATGGCAAGAAAGCAAGCGTCACACATTCGAGGAAGCGCATGAGTAGTTCAATCTTCATGGCCGCCCGAAGGAAGAGGAGAAAAGAGAATTCAGGCGAATCGCGCGTGGCGATGTCTCACTATATACTTGACTGCGCATTCAGCAAAACTCCGAGTCAGCAGGCATACATACACGTTCGCGTATATATAGACTTGGAGAGGCCAATCGGCAATCCCCATCACGTCCCTCAAAGTACTCTTTTACTTCCTTCCTACCTTCCATCCTTATACTTCCTTTTATATAAGCTCCATTCGCCTTTTATTCCCCCCCCCCCCCTTCCGGAGCGAATCACCTATGGCTTTTTTGGCAGCCGGAATAGCTGCGCACAGCTCCGCATCATCTCTCCTGCAGTCATCGACATTTACACTCGCCTCCTTCAACTTGACAAAAGTATTGTTATTTTTACACTACGAGTTTCAAGGATTTTTCATAGAGTTTCCGTATGCAATACGACGAGGAACTCTATCTGCTACGTTTATATTTATATTTTCAATTCGTTCCAGCAAAATAGTTTACATTCCTGCCTGTGCAGTTATATTAAAAGCAAAGATTTCTTTAAATATGTTCTGCCTTTCCTATCGCTGCCAATAAAGTCTACAAAAACGAAAGTAATGCGTTACACATAACACGCGGATATGCGTCATCCGATTGATATGAATTCAACACGCTAGAAAATATATCCCCGCGGCTTATGGTATCGATACAATTAAAGTAATTTGCGCGCAGCGTGTGTACAAATAACGCGCGTCCGAGCATTTACGGTACATAATTGTGTAAAAAAAAAGAGGAAAGGGGGGGGGGGGAGAGAGAGAGAAAAGAGGAAACGTAAAAAAGAAGACCGGTGCGCGCACGCTCCATCCAATTAATCCAGCAATCAGGAGCAGAGAATCGCCACTCGTGTGTGTGTGTGTGTGTGTGTGTGAGTACGTGTGTGTGTTCCACCTGCTTTATTTACCGCGCCAGAGTATATGGTGAAAAGAAAACAGCGAGGTTTTGTTAAGCTGTTGCCTTATTGCGCTGGTCGTACGCGAGCAAATTGCGCGCGGTAGGTGCGTTTGCATCGATGAATTTGAAGAATTTAAAAATGGCGCAGTCCAATTTTTGTACTATCAATGGAATACATGTTTTGTTGTAAAATCTTACCGTCCAGTGCAGGAAAAAGAGCGTATTTCAATTTTTGTTGGGGCAAAAAATAGCATCTTTTTATACTCAATAAAGTTGCGATACGCTCTATTTTTCACTGAGGCGACAATGTTACTAACTTCATGACAGTTGACACATTGATAGTTGAATCATTTAATTATTTATATTGTTCAATACGTATTAATATAAAAAAATCTTGGTCAATTACTGCACTTATATATACTGTGTCATATCGCAACACATTCTTCGTCCTTGAAAAGATTCTTTAATTTGTACTACCCGCCAGCTGCTGACCGCTTTATACGACGAGAACAAGCGCAAAAGAAGCGAAGAAGTGATTCAATTAGTCTCAATTTGGGGGGTACGAGGCCAAAAAAACCTGCGATTGACTTATACGAAGAATCCGACAATCGTAACGTTCTTACACCCTCGTAATATTCTATATAAACCGCGTGCAACCGCGATTACAAGTCTTTTTTGCATATACACACGCACGCGGTCGTCCCCTCGGTTTCGTCGTTCACGTGGAGAGTATAAGCCATCCTACGATTGCCCACCCTCGAGAGAGCTGCAGCTCATTAAGCTTAATGCAGCTACTATATATACCCATACTCGCGCGCAGAGAGATTCCCATTTTTCCCTCGTCTCCCGCATCCGCTCCTTCGCCGATACGAAAAAAAGGTATACAGGGGGATGGTGCAAGGGGGAAAAAAGCATCAGCAGCTCTTCTTTTCGCAAATCATGCATTATACGCGTATTTTTCGTTAACCATTACGCGTCGTAAAGGCAATATAATACGGCCGAGGACGAATTTTGATGAGCGCTCGGTGCAAAATTGACTCGAACTGGTCCATATAGTGAGAGAGAGAGAGAGAGAGAGAGAGAGAGAGAGAGAGAGAGAGAGAGTCCGTGTCTAAGCCAACGCCGCCACCGCCGACGCCGCGAATACGATTAATCAGAGCAAAAAGGAGTTAATTAGAAGAGCGCGAATAAACGAGCCGAGCCGCGGCAACTCGCTCGCCGGGACCAATTAAATTCAGGCGCCACACGGGGATGTGCAGCAGCAGCAACAGCTCTCTCTCTCTCCCTCTCTCTCTCTCTCTCTCCCTCGCTTGCTCTCGTTCGCTCGCACACATAGGCAAAACGCCCTTGAAAGAGAACATGGCGAGCAACGCGCCATCACCCTTCGAACCCGGCCGAGGCCCTTAATTACTACGTGACTGCTGATCGCGCCGCCGCTGCCGCCGCAACTCGCAAATTCAAAACAAAGGGCCGCTCTTTCCTCTTTTGGCCGCCGCTGCCTCTGATGCTGCTGCTTCTTCTCGAGAGGCCCGCACCTTTCGCGAGCGGTGATTTAGGGATTCAACGTGGCCCGCCGAATCGCAGCCAAATATTGATTCGAATTTCTTTGATGCGGTGTACTTTAGAACTTGCTTGAAAACTCATGCACAAGTTTTTGAATGGCTATAAATGGATGAACTTTGATTTATATATATATACTTGACTAATAACACTGTGATTATAATAAAGTATGCAATATTCTAAAATTTATGGAGTCATTTGTGAAATTATGTTTTTTTTTATGTTGCAGGTGAGTTACAGACGTTACTAAACTATTAACTGTCCTTAAGCTTCGTAAGTCCAACATTTACTTGTTATGAATAAAATTCTTATAAGCTATAGTCCACGCACTATTTCATCTGACAGCAATGTTAAAGTTTTCATTACTTTGAATAAATTTACTCAGAATATTATATATATATTTTAAAAAATACGAAATCTAAACGAACACGAAATTTCAACAAACGAAATTGGCATTCGCATATTAGTGCATTAACAAAAGCGCAAGAGGGAAAAAAGAAGGTATAGGGGCCTATAAGAGTTTCGCTGTCTGAGATTCAACCTATCATTATCCAGCCTCGCAGATAATTCAATTTATTTCTCATATTTACGAGACGCAATTTGAGAATCAAAAAGAGAAAGCAAAAAAAGACGATCCGAAATGGCTGCACAGCTCGCTCCGTTGTGCCTATCTCGAAAGTAAATGCTCGTTATATACCCCAGCGACTAAATTATCACTGCGTTCGAGCAACATTGCTATTAAATTTAATATTTATCAAATCCTAAAAAAGAATCTCATCATATCGTTTAAATTACCCTCTCTAATCCAAACGGAAGTATTATAACATTGTCCAACAAATTTCATTCTCACAGTACCAAAATTTGCATGCTGTTTATAAACTACACATCATCACGATTTCCCAAAACGATGATTCGAGAAAATACACGATAGCGTATATAGTATACAAACCCCGTGAAAGCATCGAGAACGAAAATCACATTCAATAAAAGTCTAAATTCGTCGATAACCACCCAGGCGGCCCCCAAATTGTTTTCGACGTGCCCTGCGCACACACACACACAATCGATAGACGCGTGCAGCAGCGGCACTGATCACGCCCGCGCGCGTTGGGCGAGACCGCATATATCGGCCGCTGTAAACTCACGCTTTGATTCCCAGGGACTCGATCTCTATTGCCTGTGTGTGCCATGCGATCGGCCACGCGCGCTTTAACCCCGCGTCAACCCTCCTTCATGTAATATTAATGCCCAACGGCTATATATATACGTATATCGAATAAGCTCTTGTGATCTGCTCGATTTCTCTCTGCGGACGTGTATATTCAGCCGTCGCTTATACTCGCATCCACGATAGTTCTGGGATGCTTCCATTTTCTGCACCTTTCGCTTTTATATACGCTTACTTTATTTTCAATTGGACGCGTCATTTTTTTTCAATGATACTCGCACGTTACTTTTGTTTTTAGAGTAATATTCAAAATAAAATGTGTACAGCTTAATTTGAATTTATATATTCTTCAACCATATGAAACTACATTTGTGACTGTAAAAACTCGTAAACCTGCCTAACCTGTTGTTCGTTATTTCATAAATTTTTGAGAATGATATGCTCTGTTCCATTTAAAAGAATTAAATGAAGTTCAACCATATTTGTGCATCTCTATATGTTCAATGCAAGCATTTCTTGACTTGTTCAAGATTTCCTCCAAACTTTCTTCATTATACGTCTCCATTTTCGTTAAAAGACAATCTGCGGCTTCCTTTTCTCGAAACGTAACATTCGGCGATCAGTCCAATTTCTCTCGCTATCGATTTCCTCCTATACATATAGTCTACCCTGTCTCTCTCTCTCTCTCTCTTTCCCTCCCCTGAACAAGGTCTGATTGGTCGAGTATCGCTCCCTCGCGATCGGCTCTGATTTTCAATGGACTCTACTACCCGGCCCCGTGCGTGTGTGTGTGTATGCTGGGCTCGGGCTTCGAAGGCCAAATTTAAACTATGATTATACCTCGAGCTGGTCGAGGTACGCGCGTGAGCGCAACGCCCTATAAGTATGGGTCTCTCGTCATAGCCATCCACACTGGTGCTGCTGTTGCTGCCGCCGTTGCTGCTGTCCGTAATGAAGCTTTGACAAATTAGAACCGCCGACAATTGCGAGGATGAGAACGACGTAGACGCACACAGGCACGCACACATGTAGGATGCGCTAATGGATCGATTTATTTCGGGGCGGAGGGTTTCTATATACATACACAACGAGCGTGAGCGGCGCTAAATTAGCTCTCGTCGCTTTCACAATGATGTGCCCCGTGCGAGAACCGCGTCATTCAACCGATCCTCCCGTGTGTTTGCTTTGACAGCTTTGTTAAAATTCTTTATTAAGAGCTTGCTTGTAAAGGCTTGATAAAGGGAGCCCCGCCATGGGTAATGAGCTCGCAGGTAAAAATAAACACATCAGGCACTCGCTGTTACTTGAACTTGGCTGAAATTACCTGTTTACAAACAATATCTATACTAATAAATTGATCGGATATTTGAAAATACTATAGACAATATAAGCGTGAGTCTTGTGGACTGCGGTAAATCCTCCAACGATATCGTTATTGAAGGCAAAAGAGATGGAGATTCTCTAGAAGTAAGATGGGATAGAAAATGGTTTTAGGTACAAACTATATAGAAAAACGGTAAATAAAATATTTTCAGTATTTTTATTTTAATTTTGCAAATAATGTGGAATTTTTTTGTACGTGTCGATTTATAAATTCATCAAATTACACAACACCCAATACACACATTGATTTAACCTTTAATGGTTTTTTAAACGATGAAGATACTTATGGTTTAATTATATTATATATCTCACGTTTATGACATCAAATGTTCCAATGTCTTATACCTTGATCTGTTAGAGATAATGCTTATATTTTGAAATCGAAGAATTTGTAACACGGCGTGTACTTGAAAATGAGTTTTCCTGGAAGCAATTACACGTGGGATTCGGAGTTGATAAATTCATCAACGTTAACTCTTGTTGATCAGAGGATCTTTTCTGCTAAATCATCTTGAATAATTCATATCCGTTTTTTACTTCTATTATGTTGAAAATATTCATGATCCACTTAGGTCACCTAATTTACACCTCGTATTTATAGAACATTTATAGATCATTCTTCCTAAGATCGAACTTCTATTACGTAACGCGACAGATATAGTATTTATTCAAAATACTCGTGATTTAACATTGTGATGTTTACTCGAAACTTTCTTTCAAAATCCACCAACCAAACCGTTAGAACTCGTGTACGAGACCTTCCTGTCCTCTTCTCAAACACCTGCCTATAATTTCCAAGTCCCGTTCAGTTCTAGGCTTATATTCGAGTACTTGCAAAATCCAGAAGATCAAGCCTCGAGATAAAACTCTCCAAGCTCACAGAAGCACTTTTCCTTTAGTCACGCGAGCGCCTGGTGCACATTCCTCAAAAAGTCGTAGACCTCGCGAAAAAGTCATTATAAACCCCGAAGGTTAACTTCTTACCCTCGAGCATCGCGTATATACAGATCCATCGGCTAGAAGTGAAAATAGAAAATCTATCCGTATATAAGTACCTAAAAGGAAAGATGGGATAATCGCGAATATTTCCAGCAGGCTCATTCTGTCTAACGCCGGAAAATTGGCAAGGATGCGATGCTGTGTATATATATACACTTAGCTGGCTCATCCCTCGCACGGCCGTGAACTATACGTCCAGGCATTGTCTTAGCGGGAGGCATTCGGTATATAACCCTTCGCTCTTGGGTTAGACTTTCGGCCTTCCTCCCGTAGGCTTCGGTTCCCGAGAGAGAGAGAGAGAGAGAGAGAGAGAGAGAGAGAGAGAGAGAGGCCAATCGCGAGAGCCTCGCCGTCCCCCGACAAAAGGGCTGCTGCTTTGGCGCCAGTTCTACCGGCTCTCTTTCTCGCTCTAATCTTGCTCATTTGTTATGTTGCGGGCGAGGTGCTCGGGATATATAAGAGGACTGGACTGCGCGCGTGTGGGAACGGAAACGCGTGCAACGCCGCCGAGCTTTGAAGTCTAGTTCGCACGCTGCCGCAAACTCGGTTTTCTCTACGATTAATAGTTCTTCCGAGGATGCTTTTTTCTCCCCTTTTGTTTTTGGCGGAGGGACGCGAGAGCCGCAGAGGTCCGATTGGTGGGTCTAATGTGCATAGAGTTTGGTTAAAAAGCCAAAGGTATGGCGATGCTGATGTTTCGCTTGCAGGGGTAGGAAGATGGTGATGGCTCTTGATTGAAGCTCGGAATTGTACGAGTTGCAGAATATAAAATTATTTATTTTCAAGGGGAATTGTATTATTCTGATGGACAAACATAGAGCTTGCTAATATTCCTACGATATTTGTTAACTAGAATTTTTTAATCCTTTCCAAACAGGAAACTGTCGAATTCAGTTTATCTTCTAAAGAACTCAAAACTTATTGTCAATTATTTATTAAAAATGCTTTACAATAACAGTGTCAAATGTATTGATAAAAACTATAGTATATTCATAGATAATATCAACTGCTTCAAGAAGAAAAATCACAACCTGGCTAGACGTCACTATAGAGATTATATTTAAGTTATTCAATTTCAACATTAATCTTGTTCCACTAGACAATACAGAACGCGAGAGTTTGGCAGACTTTCGAGCGAAAAAAAAAGTATACCGACAGTCAAAGTAAAATACGAACGCCGTATTTGCAGTTTACCAAAGTCCTCGAGCGGAAAATTCAAAGCACAGTAAATCCATCAAAGCTTTGAGTTCCGTATACTGCCGACGCGTAAAAGTCACACACAAGTGCACAAGCGCGAGCCGAGCGCGCTGGACGTGCGTGACCGACTAGATGAATTTAGTGAACGTGTGTGTGTGTGTGTGTCACTCTCACGAGTCTCGCTGGGATATATACGCTAAGTACCAAAGTACGTCGTTACTCACGCATAATTGTTTTCTTAGTAAAAAGATGGGGACGATAAAGAGAAAGGGAAATGGAGGTGAATGGTTTCTCTTAAATTTCGCCATGGATTCGAAGGCGACGTGAAATTTTGTATTTATAACGCATATATACTAATTTTATTTTAAAGCAATGTATTTGCCAACGACACACAGTTAGTCCACAATCTCAAAGAAATCCAAATTAAACTTTATTAAAAGTAAATATAAATTAAGGTATATATTATAGAAAAATATTAATGATTGTGACATATTAAAATTTTCTATATTAAAACTTGATAGTTGTTATTAATTTATTAATAATAATAAGTAAAAAAAACTATATTTTCTAGTCTACTTTTATCGCAATAATTTTATAACATAATAAAGTTATTAAAAACTAATAAATAACAATATAAAGCTAATAAATTAAAATTTTCATCTTTAGTTTTTATGAATCATAACTTCAAAGTCGAAAAAAAATTAATATACATACTAAAACAAACACTAAAAAGAAGATAAATCGAAGTTGAAAATATGTTCATTGAAGATTGCGCACTGGGAGTTCTCTGCACTTCGGCTCTATACCAGAATAATTAAGCATGAGCAGCTCGAAATTGATATTAAATTATCTGAAGCAAATTACGCTCGAAGGATATTGGCCAACGAATTGATAAATCGACATTTCCATTAACTGTAAATCGTGTAGACGGGCGGGCGGGAGGAGTTTGCACGAGAGCTCATGAAAATTATCACGCTAGTAATTGAACTCATCCTTTTATCGTTAATTCCACTTGAAATTCACGAGTGGCTTATAATTTATGTAAAGTTTAATGATGATAATAAAGTAAAGTATTGTGTTGCATAGTTTATTAATCTCATTCTATTATTAAAAATTATTTCTCTGTAACGAGTACCATGAAAAATATCAGATATTTATAAATTTAAGAATAACAGAAGCAGTGATTGTACTGAAATCAAATCTTTGATTTGCATTACAAGGATTTGCATAGCTAAAATTAATCAGAAGTAAAAAAGAATAAGAATGTATGTATTTTATTTTTTCTAATTAATGCAAGAATCTAAGACTATTATTAGATATCGCTGAATAAATCGTTTTTCTTTGCTAAAGGATGACACTAGTTTTTCTAAGGAACTTGAGATATAATGGGAAGTATATAACTAAAACATTGCTCATATTATTTATTCAGAATTTTTTGTTCGTTCAAATTATCCGATTACAAGGTATTTGCAAAACTTTTTTGTTGCCGTTACCAGATACTTATTGGAACAGAAAATTAAACAAAAACTCTAATAACTGAATTTAGAATGCATGAATAGCTTCGTCAATTTACCCGCCATATCATAGAAAAAAAAAGAAGAAAAATCACACTAAACGAAATAAATACACTTGCCATATACTATAATCATCATCATCGTCACCGTCATTGTTGACGACCATCATCGACAGTCGCGGGAAAGAAAAAAAAAGCCACAAGTCAACTCAATTACCTTCTACGGCATCTACCCGGGGAAAGGAAAAAAAACTATTTATACTCACACAATCCACACATTCCCACCACTCGACACGCGGTTAGAAATAATAAAAGCCGCTCTCCTCTCTCTCTCTCTCTCTCTCTCACTCACCACGTGTAATCAACGATCAAGCGGAGTCAAGTATACCAAAACGAGGGATAGAACCGCACACACACACACAGACATAGGCTGCTTGACAAACTGAGCTCTCGGAGTACAACTATATATAAATATATATATATATAGAATAGTGGTGTGTACGGTGGTGGTCTCGGGGTGCCGCAGAAGCCGCGTCATTCCCAGTGGCTGCCTTTAATAATTTATTAGCGAGCTCTCTTGGCGCTTCTCTCTCTCTCCCTCCACATGATTGCGTCGTGTCGACTGTCCCCGGCAGCGAGGTGGGGTACATATCGGGTATATCCCCGGGTGGTCCTTGACACGACCCTCTCTCTCTCTCTCTCTCTCTCTCTCTCTAGCGCGCAAGAGCGATATCCTAGTCGTTATTAATACCGTGGGGTAGAAGCCCAACAAGTACCCAATCAATTATTTATACGTCGGCTTTTTTTTCGCTACCGCGCGTATATATATATATATATATAAGTGTGCGGTGTTTTACTTTGGTTCGGGGTGTGCTTAAGAGAGGAATAATTTTTCCTATGTTTTCGAGAAAGTGGGTTTATTTTATGCGGAAAGTTTTTGGACCGGTTCGCTGGCTGACAATGGGTGGAGCGTGACTTTTATTGTAGGGATGCGCGACCGAGCGTGAGTGATTTTACACGAGATTTTATTCACGAGTCCGCTTGTGTTTGTGGATTAGCTGAAATTTATATGTTGGGTGGATCGAGTGCTTTTGTATAAGCTGATATCAGTCGTCGGGATTAAGGGCTTCTTTAAATGCCTATTATTAAGGTCTCGAGTGGTTTATATACGAAGTGATATTGGCGACGAATATCCAATTGCAGTTTTAATAAACGTATATGTTAATTAACTTTATATTCATCTCTTCACACTGTGCTCTGAATTAAGGTCGTTCTCTCCCTGCCGTGGTGCTCAACTCGGTATTAAATTAGAAAATTTGTTGTCTAAGATATTACACAGCGTTATCTAACGTGAAAACCTCGAAATTCATAATATTAAAGTTCAGAATGTCGATAGAAAGAAAGATAGAAATAAGACCCAAAAGTTGAAAGAGAGTGAAATACTGCGCACCTATATAGATATACTATAGACTGGGATTAAAACTTTGGACTGTTGTATCTTTAAAAAAAAAACACCGTTTGCCCTATTCAGCTTTTTTCCTCACGATTCTTATTGTTATTAAGAAAACTTGGGTTGCAATTGAACGAAACGTCTCTGGCCATAGGTTCTCAGTATAGGCTTTCAATGTTAAAGTATGCAATTTCGAGGCTCAATATCTCCAAATTTCATACCGCTTGTGGGTTCCAGATTTTAATCACATATAAAGTATACTTAAAGTAACAAATACAAAAAATTTTAGACATATTCGAAGAAATAGGGTTTTGGAGAGAACTACCTTAAATTAAATAACTTCTAAACAAGTCTAAACATCAAATTATTGAAATCACCTTGCCATTGATAATAATAAAATAGGTTGTAATCCACAACTAATTAACAAATCTATAAAACTGCATAGAGAAGCAATTTATATATCAAACAGATGCAGTAATTAATCCTCTCTGCAATCCTGAATATCGAGAGCAGCAGCTATTATCCGGACAAAATTGGTGTAACGGGTTCGAAACGGCTTCCGATATTTCTCGCTGCTCAATCGCATCGGCATCGAAATTTTTCATCGGGCATTACGAAGGAAATCACCGAAGCACAAATTGCACTCACCGCTCAAAAAGCTCCGAGACGTTATACACTTCCTCCGTATAAATTTCTCTCTCTCTCTCTCTCTTTCTGTCTGCGTAATCGCCGCAACGATCCAGAGCACACCACGCATCGAAAATGAAAAATCGAGACATCTCAGGCATGCCGCCGCATATGCAGGTCTATACGCCTCGACGCACACTTATATATACACGGCTTGCATACATGCATATACGCGGGGCGCGCGAGTGATAAAAACGCGCTGTCACGACATGAAATACACTCCCGGGGCGACTGACTCTTGCCTTGCATATAGTGCGCATAATACTTGGCTCGCGCCGCCGCAAGACGCCAAGCGTTTCTGAGACGTAACGCACACACACATACACACACACACACACACACACACACACACACACACACACACGTATTATATATCGCGAGGATTTGTGAACGCGCGCGTGCAGCTCTTACCTCGCGGGCGTGCACAAACTCATCAATAACACCATCGGGAGATTTGTTTAATTACTTAATTGCCCTCCCCGAAGGAAATTCGCGGCACACTCGCCTTCTCCTATACATATACTATATTCCATATGAAAGTGTATCGATATATATATATATACCTATATAT
>UELV01140983.1:0-12293 GCA_900490015.1 Megastigmus stigmatizans | reverse complement strand
GTCTAATGCAGTCACATTAAGAAGTTCTTGGGTTTTATCTGCTAACTCAGCTAGTATTTCTTCTCTTATTTCTTCTGATTTTTTCATCTTAATTAGAGCAATTAGCGATCTTGCAGAATTACTTAAGTCTTTTTCTTTCATTTTAGAGGTTAAGTCATCAAGCACGTGTTCTGGACATACTATAAAACTATCACTCACATATTTTAAATTATTTATTTTCGCAGCATCACTTTGATGGTACACATTTTCACAAATAATACATATTACCACTTTCACCCTTTGTTTTGGATGACATTTATATGTTTTTTCACAATCCTTGTCGGGAGGCTGCTTACCTCCCGACGCCATCTTGGCTTCCTTGTTTTGTTGATAAATTTTTAAATAACGGAATTTCTTGTTAGCAGCTATAGCTATATGGAAAACGAAATAAAATTTTATATGTAAAAATAGTAAAGAATACTGCAATATTCAGGGTAAAGGGCATTACAAAAGTATTGTCAAGTTAATAAAAACTACTTTGGAGCTTAAAATAAAAATATGCGTTTTTAATGCCATACCGACTATATTTTGTCAAAAAATGGTACAACTTTAATCACAGAAAATCGTGTTAATTTTCACGTTCGTTTTGCAAATACATGTAGCCTCACTGACTCACGGTTTTCTATACTTATTTCTTTCGTGTATTCTACTACAGATGCTATTTTTTAAATTAAATGGTATGCGCAGAAATTATTTTTTGAAGTTCGTTGTGAGTACTTACCAAAAAGGGATTTTAACACAAAATGAGGCGTATATTGTGAGACAATTTCATGAACACAAACAAACAAACGGTTTTCAGTGTTGAAAGCAGAAATCCCATGAACTTACAATACGTACTGCACGCCAACTTCACTACGTGTTTGATTATATCAAGTCCTACAATCCGGTATTCTCACCGTTTATATACTCAACTGCATATTCGTAACGTGTACTAATCGTCTAAATGTAGAATAGTTATACGTCTGTTTGGGCAATAAGCTTATCGAAGAAGGTCATCCTCTTTCATCTTAGTTTCATGATCTGCAGCCTAGGAAAGATACAATGTTATTTTTACAGAAGCAAAACATTATCATTATTGTTTCGTGGTGATTAAGAATTAAAAAGGTCCATCATTGCATCAATAGATATTCTGAGTTTCCTGCATTTTTGAGTTATTTGATATCCTTTATTCTTATAGTTAATGTGGCAGTGTAATGGACGAGATATAATTTTTGTATTTTATTAATCACGTGGACGTCTACAGACTTAGGGTTGGAATTAAAAAATTGATTAAAATGAAAAAAATTTAACATGATTTATGATAAACTAGGTACGAATTGAATACAATGTTTTTATTTCCACAATCTCATCTATAAATATTTAAAAAATAATGGGAATAGCTAACAAAAGCTAGGAAAAGATTTAATTTACATGAGCATCACGTAAAATTCTCAAATCATATTAGATTTTCGTGTTGAAATCTAAATTTTGTAGAACTTTTAATAAAATTTTCTTTGTATTTTCTCATCATAATAAATGATTGTACATCGGAAAAAGTTAGTAAGACAACAAACAATATATAAATTAATCATTTACAGAATCATGTTTTATTAATTAAAAAAAATTATGAATTCATCATAGAGATAACATCTTCACTTTCGTGCAGGATTCAGTCTACTACTTTTTATAGCGATTTATTAATCGATCTGCTGCACTCCATCCAGCACCAATGGCTCCATCAACTGTGGCGAATCGATCTGGCGAAGCTGATTCACCAGCGAACAAAATTTTCTGAAAAAACCCGTCGTAATTGTTATAAAAATTTAAATCAAAACTACATTAATTTTTATTTAAAATCGAATGCATAATCACCAATGTTTCTTCCGATACAGGTTTCTCCAAAGTCTCGGAAGTTACGTGCCGTTTTTGAGATTCTAAGCTTCGATAACTGTAGGTTCCCCTGAAGTGTGGATTACTGTTCCATCGAGTCCTCAACATGGCAACTGGTTCAGTAACGTTGTACGATTTATCTAAAAATCTATGAAGGTTTTCAACTGCATATTTAAATACTTTGTCTTCAGATTGTGTTTCCATAGCCTTAGAATAATTGCCGACAATCCATAAGGTCAGTAGATTTGGTTTGTGCTCTACAGTTATCGCACCTAAATTTCCTACTAACCAATTTCTGTCAGGCTAGGAAAAAATAAGTCAGAGCAGTTAATATCTTAAAACGATTTCAGGTATTCCAAACGTTATTCAATTACTATAGTCAAGCTTGACTACACAAATATGATCAAAAAATAAAAATTTCATCATTTCGTATTCTACCTAAATTATTAGGAAACGATATACGTATTATGACTTTAAAATAGTTTAGTATTTTGAATAATGCGTATAGTTTATTGTTCTATATAATACTTTGTTAGATACTTGGAACACCTTCATAAACGAATTTATGAAAAATTATTTTTGAGAACCTAATTTTTTTCTTTATGTGAAAAACTTACATCAATTTCAATTGCTTTTCTGTCTTCATCTTTCCACAGAAAAGTGAAGTGCACAATTTTTCTATCGCCAAGGTTCCAGAAAGGTTTGTCAAAAGCCAAATAAATTTTGGCAACAGAGCCAAATCCAAGACCCTAAATAATTCATCTCTTAGCATATTTCATATAGTTATAAAAGAAATGTCGTATTAAGTTCCGCATACCTCAATAGCTGAAACTTTTTCTTCCGGCAGCGGGGGAATGAATAGTGACTTATGTTTTTCCTTCAAAACTCCCAAAGAAACGGTGACTATAACGTGATCAGCTTTATACAACTGTCCATTCGCTGTAGTTATCAGGATTGGCAATTCTTTGTTATTGCTTGAATAATCAATTGATACCACTTCAGTATTCAGTATCGTATTATTTAGAACCGGAAGTTCGGTTTCAGGATTAGGATAACGTTTCTGGAAATATTATATTATATAGGATTTTTCGCTACTTTTAGTTCTGAAATGATTGTCAAATCTGTTGGTAAGTACCAAAAAATACATCCTTACCATTAATATATCTAATATTGTCGAGTATCCACGTTCTTTCCAATTAGTTAATGAATTCCCAGGCAATTCATGAAATTGTCCAGAGGCCGAGATGGAAATGTCAAACCAAGTCATTGCAGAATCCGAACTTAACTGGGCTAACTCTATATTATGCAAGAACATATTTTTATCCTGCATTATTTCTGGTTCATCTTTGAACTCTTCATCAAACCTAATATCAGAAAAGTAATAACAACAAAATGGCTTATAATATGTAACTTCGTTGTTAAAATGAAACCTAAACATACATGTTTTACTTACTTTTCTACAGCATAATCACCTAGTGACTCGTATTTTGTGTCATTAAACACTGCACCAGAAACATGCGTTTCAAAAAAATTTTCTAACTTCTTTGTCAGGTCTGAGTTCAATAGATTCCCCTTGGAATCAACCAATTCTTGTTCAAGTCCATCGTTTGGTAAATCCGGACCATCCAGTAGATCTAGCGGATTGGCTAACTTGTAGGCTACATTATCACCATGACCATGAACCCATTGACCACCAAGATCAACAGCATATTGACCTGCAAACAATTAGAAAAGAGTAAATTAGGGTAACCTGAGAAACTTCTTATAAAAACTGAGAATTCACTGAAAAAAATTATAATGATACAGCTATCATATGTAAGTGTGTGCAAAATTTGGGGGGTGGGGGAGCTCTGTCTTAAATTTTGAAAAAAAAAAAACATTGAGAGATTAAATAATTTAGTATAGATTCTTATGGAGCGTTTTTCTTACATATAAAAACCAAAATTTTTTCAGTAAACTACAAATACGTATTTAAGTTTTAAGGTTCCAAAGAATATGTAAAAAAATTATATGCATATTAAGGACTGTATCTAAAAGTTACAATTTTATTTTTAGCTATAATTATTTTAGATTTAAGTCAATATGTTAAAAAATCTTTTCAAGTTATTTGTATGACAAAAATAATGTAAAATGTATGGATCCCGTTGAAGCACCCATAATTTTCGGCCCTATGCAGCGCTGAAGGTACATTCAGCGCTGCATTTATTCAGAATTATTTATGCAGAATTAAGAAATATAAATCTTATACATTCAACTTACAACTTTTTAATCTTCAAAGTAATATTATAATAAATATCAATAGACAAACCAGTATACGTATTTTGACATCGTTATATTACATGGCCGAAAGTAGCGTTATATAATAATCATAATTTTTAAAGATTTTATATAAAATGAAATGCAGCATTACCAGATATTGATGAATAAAAATATGATAAAGAGCTTACATTGATTATTTTCTGTTAACATTGTTTATCTATCATGAATTTCGCTTTCTCATAATATTGTACGTAACGTAGTCAATTTTTCATAATCAGAAAATAAACAATCAAGCAAATGTCAGACAGAATTTTTTCAATATTTTCTCACCAAATTTGGTAGTGTAAACACGTCCACCAATGCGATCCTCTGCCTCCAGAATTGTTACATTTTTAAAACCATTCTCTATTAGCTTTGACGCCGCTGCGATTCCCGATGGACCAGCACCGATGATAATAATCCTTGGTTCCCTAGGAGTGTCATTAATTTCCTCGGCATATGACCCAAGAATATTAAAAATGGCCAAGCAAACGAAAAATATTGGTGTCCATCTATTCTTTTCCATGGTTCTGTTATGTAAATAATCTAATACTCTAGAAAATATTTAATATTATAACAATAACATAACAATACTTCTGTTAAATTGCATAATTCTCCTCTTTGGTGAATGACATTCTTGATATTTTTAGCGCGATTTGTAATATCTGGACTTTTAGCGAATTAAAGACCACTGCCATTCATAATTTATAAATAAAGTAAGTAAGAAAGCGTATTTAAAAATATTTAAAAAATTGTATAAGAAATTATTAAAAAATAATTTTGTAATATCGTCATTGTTATTATAATTTTAAATACAATTTATTTATTTATTTATTACATTAAGCAGACATATATCTGTTTTATAAAGTAGCATACAACCTAATGAATTAGATAAAATGTAATTTTTTAATGATTTATAGGTCAAAATATCACTTGCATGAAATATTTGAATTTTTATATGCGAATCATATACGACTCGTACAGCACAGCTGACTCGTATTTCACGAGTAATACATGACTCCAAAAGTGTTAAATTAAAGAAGTATTACTTTTTATTTTAAATTAAAAATTACAATATCTCATTTACTTTATTAAAATAAAAGAACATAATAAAAATATAAAAAAATAGTAAAGAAATAAGTAATAGTAAAAAAATTCGAAAAGATAAAGGTATAACGATAAGTTTTTGTTTTCATAGATTATATGATAATAATTTTTTAACCTCATCATTTCGGTCTGCCGATTTATTTGTTTAAAAAAAAAATTATTTTTATATGCTTTTTAGAATAAGTTTACTTTTTTAAAATAAGTCGATCTTTTGTATAGATAAATGTTTTATGTAATATTAGCAAGCAAATTCAAACCGATTAATATACTATATGAATAAGAACCAATTGATAAATAAAGAAAAATGGTCATACTCTATCAGTCGTAAGTTCTGTCTACGTAGCAATGCTTGCATTTTCATGACTACCATTTGACATATACTTATTTGAGCTTATACCTATTAAGAGTGCAATAATATAGCATCACCAAACATTACACTAGTAGGATGAGTGCTTTAGTCAGAGCGTCGCTCATCTTGTGCTAGACTCACTATGTACCGATAGAACCTCCTTTATTCGAAATATTTTTAAAAAAAGCTTAAAAATCAGAAAAATCAAATATCCTTAAAACTTATTAACTAAATGCTTAGAAAAAATATACAGCTCTTAAGGTACAAAAATGCTATTTATATATAAAATTATGACGAGCCGCACGCACACACGCACACACATAGACACGAAAAAACTTTTCTGATAACTAGTCAATTTTTGTTCCAATGATGTAAAAAAAAGTTTTCAAGCATTTTTCGAAAAAAAAAATTTGTTTCATCGATACAAAGCTTCCTCTCTGAGGAAGCAAAAAAGACTATACAAAGCAATGACAAATGATTTGTAAAATATTACGTATGAATTAATAAGTTAAGTTAGCATAGAAATAACCAACAAGAGGATATCACCCAACATCGCAGTCTACCTCACGTATCCCTATTTAATTTTTACATTGCGCATCTACTTTATGTGAACTCTTTTAAATTATTCGTTGTTGTTTTACAGTTTAAATGGAATGTGCGAAAATTTCTTTCTGAAGTTCGTCACTTGTACTTACAGAAAAGGTCTTTTAACACAAAATTAGCCGCATTTATGCCAGACTAACACTAATCCCGTAGACTTATAATATGCTCACACTAACTCCACTTGGTGTGATTGTATCAAATTCTACAGTCCAGATTTATCACCATTTATATACTCAACTGCATATATTTGCAACGTGCACTAATCGTCTAAATGTGAAATAGTTATACGTCTGATTGGTCAATAGACTTATCGTGGAAGGTCATCCTTTTTCATCTTAGTTTCATGATATGCAGCCTAGGAAAGATACAATGTTATTTTTACAGAAGCGAATCTTTATTATTATTTTGTGGCGATTAAGAGTGAAAAAGGTCCATCGTTACATTAATAGATATTCCTATTTTCCTGCATTTTTTAGACAAATCTAATTCATTTCCTTATTACTTTTATTTTTTATGGCAGTATTGATGAATGGACGAGATAATTTTTTTTGTTTAATAATCACGTAGACGTACACACTATTAGGGTTGTAATTGAAAACTTAATTAAAGTGAAAGAAATTTAAGATACATAATGATCACGTAAATACAAATTGAATTATTTGTTTTTATTTCTTCAATCTCATCTACATCTGCCCAAATATGTGAACTTTTTTATTAATTTCTCTATATAGTTTCAAATAATTATTTAAAAAATAAAGGTAATAGCTATCAAAAACGATGTAAAGATTTGTATTACCTGGGCATTACGTATAATACTCAAATCATTTTAGTTTTTGATTTTCAAACAGAAATTTTGTGGAAGTTTTAATAATGCTTTGTTTGTATTTTTTTAACATAATAAATTATTGTTTGGAAAAACTCATAATTTGTATTGGAACATTCTGCATGTAAGAGCAGATTCCGAATGATGCAAATTAAAATTTTAATATCATTAATTATTTAATTCTAAAAACATTATTTCATATGTTTGAAAACACAAATATTAATACTGTACAAAAACCTTTCAAACAAAATATTTATAAGTTGGGTGTAAATATAATCAATCTAAATGACCAGCTTTAGGTATCATCTTTACTAAGTTTTGAAGATAACTAATAATCCTCTATAATATTAAGGAGCAAAGCTTTTTTTACAGCTTTCAACTGTGTTCCCATCACGAAAATTTTCTCGTGTGTGTGTGTGTGTGTGTGTGTGCGTGTACAATTACAATACAATCTACTTTTCAATTTTAGATAAAACTATATATTTAATGATTAACTTTATAACAAACACATACAAATCTACGAATAATATCACATGTATACTATAAGAATGGATCATAAAATTCATAATGATTTACTAATTAAATAATAAAAGTTACGTTGCATAATTATACGATGTGAGCGTAGTGAGTTATCACAGCTGAGTTATATAAATCAATCATTTATTTAATCATATTTTATTGATTTAAAAAAATCATGCATTGATCACAGAAATAACATCTTGACTGTAGTGCAGAAATATATACAAAATACGGGTACTTTTGTGTAATTCTGCTCAAAGTTCATTAACGAATATAAACCTTATCACTATCTACGATTTTTTATAGCGATTTATTAAGCGATCTGCTGCATTCCATCCGGCACCAATGGCTCCATCAACTGTGGAGAATCGATCTAGCGAAGCTGCTTCACCGGCGAACAAAATTTTCTGAAAGAAATATCGTAAAAGTTATAAAATTTTAAATCAATACTAGATTAATTTTTATTTAAAATCGAATGCATAATCACCAATGTTTCTTCCGATACTGGTTTTTCTAAAGTCTGCGAAGTAACGTGCCGTTTTTGAGATTCTAAGCTTCGATAACTGTAAGTTCCCTTGAAGTGTGGATTACTGTTCCATCGAGTCCTCAACATGGCAACTGGTTCAGTAACGTTGTACGATTTATCTAAAAATCTATGAAGGTTTTCAACTGCGTATTTAAATACTTTGTCTTGAGATTGTGCTTCCATAGCCTTAGAATAATTGCCGACACACCATATACACAGTATATTTGGTTTGTGCTCTACAGTTATCGCACCTGAAGTTCCTACCAACCAATTTCTGTCGGACTAGGAAAAAATTCATTCATTCAAGCAATTCATATCTTAATCGATTTAAGGTATTCTAAGCATCAGACTCGTCAGGCGAGAGTTTGACTGTATAAATGTTAAACAGAAAATTATTTTACGTCATGTACTAAATAAATAACTATAAAATGATTTACGAATTATGACTTTAAAATAATTTAGTATTTTTAATAATGCGTATAATTGTAGCTATTGAAAGTTACAATAGAAGTTTTGATATTTCACGTAGTAGTTAAATATAAATATGCAATAACATGTGATCTAGTAAACACAACACTTTTTATTTAATATTTCTTATAAGTGAGCGTTAGCGTATACATTTTTTAATTGCAGATCTTCCCTGAACTTTTGTGACTCCACCTTGCTTTTTATATTCATATCATCTATCGCGATAACAAAAAAAACTTCCATAACCTCATAAGTATTATATATTTATAACAAGGACGCAAACTGGAGTCGCAAATTAGTCGAATATCAATAATTCGTATCTATTTGGGACTAACGTTGACCCCCCAAAATTTTGATCGATTATAAATCTATATTTGGTATACTTTAGATTTGAATTTATTTTATTGTTTTGTATAATAATTTTTTTATACTTGGAAAACCTTGATGAAAAAAATTTTTAAAAAGTCCTTTTTAGGACCTAATGCTGTTCCTTAATGTGATAAACTTACATCAATATCCATTGCTTTTCTGTCTTCATCTTTCCACAGAGAAGTGAAGCGCAGAACTTTTCTATCGCCAAGATCCCAGAAAGGTTTGTCAAAAGCCAAATAGATTTTGGCAACAGTGCCAAATCCAAGGCCCTAAATAATTCATCTCTTAGCATATTTTATATAGTTATAAAAGAATTGTAGTATTAAGTTCCGCATACCTCAATAGCTGAAACTTTTTCTTCCGGCAGCGGGGGAATGAATAGGGACTTATGTTTTTCCTTCAAAACTCCCAAAGAAACGGTGACTATAACGTGATCAGCTTTATACAACTGTCCATTCGCTGTAGTTATCAGGATTGGCAATTCTTTGTTATTGCTTGAATAATCAATTGATACCACTTCAGTATTCAGTATCGTATTATTTAGAACCGGAAGTTCGTTTTCAGGATTCGGATAGCGCTTCTAGAAAAAATATTTTATATTGAATTAATCGCCTTTTTTTGTTCTTCAGTCGTGCATGCAAAATGATTGTAAAATTCCTTCACAAGCTCCAACTATCAAATCCTTACCATTAAAATATCTAATATTATCGAGTATCCACGTTCTTTCCAATTAGTGTAATAATTTCCAGGGAATTCATGAAATTGTTGGGTGGCGAACGCGGAAATGTCGAACCAAGTCATTGCAGATTCCCCTCTTAACTGGTGTAACTCCATATCATGCAAATACATATTCCTATCTTTCCATATTTCTGGCTCATCTTTGAACTCTAAATCAAACCTAATTTCAAAATTAATAATAACAAAATCGCTTATAATATTTAACTTTGTTCTGAAAATGAAACTTAACAATAAATGTTCTACTTACTTTTCTACAGCATAATCGCCTGTTGACTTGTATTTTGTGTCATTAAATACTGCGCCAGAAACATACGTGTCATAAAATTCTTCTAACTTCTTATTCAGCTCTGAGCTCACGGGATTCCCTTTGGAATCATGACATTCTTGCACGACTCCACTATTTGGTAAATCCGGACCATCTAGGAGGTCTAGTGGATAGGCTAACTTGTAGGCGACATTATCACCATGGCCATGAACCCATTGACCACCAAGATCCACAACATATTGACCTGCAGCAATTAGAAAAGAGTAAGTTAGGGTGGCTTCAGTGACTTACTATAAAAAATGACAATCCTTTGCAAAAATAAGTATGTGCAAAATTTGAGAGGGGAGAGGGGGTTATGACATAAATTTTGAAGAAGAAAAATTGATGGAGGGGGAGTTATGACTTAAATTTTGAGAGAAAAAAATAGTTTAGTATGGTATCGTATAATATGTAAAAAAACTGCACGTTAAGGACTGTGTTTCCAAATGTTATTGGATAATACAATTTAAAACAGGGATGCATCTATTTGACTCTGACAGAATTTTTCCAACATTTACTCACGTAATTTGGTAGTGTAAACACGACCACCAATGCGATTTTCTGCCTCCAAAATTGTTACACTTTTAAAACCATGCTCTATTAGCTTTGATGCCGCTGCGATTCCCGACGGACCGGCACCAATGATAATAATTCTCGGTTCTCGACGAATATCATTACTTTCCTCCGCATACATACCAAGAATATTAAAAATGGCCAACCATACGATATATATGACTACTGAAATCCTATTCTTTTCCATGGTGTTGCTTTGTTAATAATATAATACTCTAGTCGATTTTAACACGTTTCCTCTAAAATAACAAACGATGATTTTTTTTATAATTTATTCTATAGCATGAATCAAATTATTGATACATTTTTAAATAACAAAATTTCTTGTTAGCGGCTATATGAAAAAAAAAGTAAAATTTTTTATGAAAATATAGTAAAGAATACTGCAGTTTTCAGGGTAAATGGGCTTACAAATGTATTGCAGCATTTAATAAAAACTACTTGTCAAAAGACTTTTATCATGGAAAATTGTGTTAATTTTCAAGTACATTTTGCAAATACATGTGGACTTACTGCCATACGTTTCTCTACTTAGGTACTTATTTCTTAGAACATAATACCATACCGACTATATTTTGTCAAAAAGTGGTGCGACTTTTATCACGAAAATCGTGTAAATTTTCAAGTTCATTTTGCAAAGATGCTACTTTTGAAATTAAATAGTATGCGTGGAAATTATTTTTTGAAGTTCGTTATGAGTACTTACGAAAAAAGAATTTTATCACAAAATGAGCTGCATATATGTGAGACTAGTTCATAAACACAAACAAACTGAAACGGTTTTCATGTCGGTGCAGTGTATGTTACTATACGTACACACCAACTTGACTCTGTGTTTGATCATATCAAGTCCTACAATGGGGAATTATAAAATGTATTGATCGTCTACATGTGGATTAGTTATACGTCTGATTGGTCAATGAGCTTATCGAGAAATGTCATCCTTTTTCATCTTCGCTTCATGATCTGCAGCCCAGAAAAGATACAATTTTATTTTAACAGAAGCGAATCATTATTATTTTATGACGATTAAGAGTGAAAAAGGTCCATCACTGCATCAATAGATTCCTATTTTCCTGCATTTTCGACACACATGTATTTGATTTCCTCAATTCTTTTATTTTTTTTGGCAGTGTAGATGATATAATTTTTTTTATTTTATTAATTAATTAGGGTTGGTATCAAAATTTTGATTGAAGTGAAAGAAATTTAAGATGTTTTATGATTAAGTAAGTGTTTCGAATGAAAATTTTTGATAACTGAACATCTATATAAATTTTTAAATAATAACAGAGTCTACACTGAGAGAAAGATATTGTTACAGTTAACATACGTATTTATTTGAAATGTTAATTCTTGTATATATTAGTATCCATAATAATAGCATATAATAATAAACTATTCTTATTTAAGAGAAAAGTATTATATATTAGTATCAAATAATAGATATGTTAATAGTTAATATACCATATTAGCTTCAAGCCTGTCAGTTATTTGTTTAACAGTGTTCACTTGTGCGAGCATAACCGTGTTTTTACATCATCGTTTCATTTGTTTCGCCGGTCGCTCACGATTTTGGAGTACTCCGATTTTGTGCAACTTATTGAATGCTGTGTGAATATGGAAAAGTTATTAAAAGAATTTGGTTTATCAGATTATCATTCACTTTTAATTGGTAAGTAAAAAAAGTAAGTAAGTATTAAAT
>UELV01140982.1:0-23603 GCA_900490015.1 Megastigmus stigmatizans | reverse complement strand
TATATATATATATATATTAGAAATAGCAAACCATAAAAATACAATGCCAGAGAATGCACCTTTCTCTAGTTTATATGACGTGACGGGCAGTAGACTCACAGAGCCGACGTATATAACGTTTAGGACTGAATTTCCGTTAGGGGAGGTAAAGACAGAAGCGGGTGAACCACACATTATAAACATTCGTCCCAGAATGGACACAGTACCAGTGCCGCCACCCGGATGTCATTGGATAGTCATACCTCTGCCGAATACGGCTCTAAACAGGACAAGTACGGACACTTAGACAGGCTGGTCTCGTTTCAAAATACACAAAATTTAGGTACCGCTCTACCAGCATGTATTAAGGACTTTCAACAAGGGCCTCTAGCTCCTGTATTTTCTGACACATCTAGTTTCGACAGACAACTCATGGTTCCTGATGAGGAGCCGGAGCGGGCTCGAATCATCGGGCATTTTTGGGTGGTGGGGGGCGGCCAGATTGTCCTTTAATATTAAAAGTTTTTTCAGGTTAAATATAATTTTATTTCAGATTCTGCGGGGGTGATTATAAACAAGGGTAATCTGATTGCCCATTAATATTGATTAGACTGTAAGACCGATAGAAAAATCTTTGGCAGTTTATAGTAGATTACAGTCGACATAAGTAATATTTCTTAATATTATGAGAACATTTAACGGCACATAACTACAACGATATACAAAAATATATTACACAAAATTAATACTTTCAAACACATCATAGCAATGCTACCAATGTAAAAGTATATGCGCTCATAAAGAAAACTCACATACACTTGTAAATAAAAAACACTTCACATATACATGCAACTAATGTATAACAATACAGAAAATAAAAGCAATCAAAATTATACTTTGAATTATATAGAAAAGACAGACAAAGCTCATAATATTGTTGACAGAAACATGAACGACAACACTTACGCATATAAACTTTTGATAGTTATACCCGTAGACACTTTCCGAAAAAGCATGTTACTTTCCGAAAAGTGTACTTACCACCCGGGTATGAAAGGGGGCAATTTCTACGAGGAAATCATTCCGGTTCTAGCAGCTATTATAGTAGGTAAGACCTATTAGAGGCGGCTTATCCCTTGTGGAGAACTTGCCTCGAGTTGTGTCTACCCAGACACAGCGTCGAGTGTATCACGCCGGCTTATCCTCAGTGAAGAACTTGGCGCGATATATTCTCTTGGAGGGCTATTCTCTTTGTGAAGAAGCTCCACGAAGCTGCACTTGTAGTTGCCATCCTACACAACCCTATTATAAGTAACACTTAGCTGTGACAGGTGTTGGTTGTTTTTTTGCACACAAACACTGCAGATGAATTCTCGTAGAAATAATGATACACTACAACACGAACAGCTGACTGGTGCTGAATCGCACCAAATCAGCAAACGAGCTGTGCGAGTTATGTTAGTGGTCGTGAAAGAGACCGATCGCAGGTGATGACACACACTCAACAACGAAATAAATAAGATAGTTTAAGATTCTTTTTATTGACACACGTCTTTACAGTTTGGATGCCCGACAGAGAGTAACCGTCATCAGTACGAGGGTGATATTTATAATAATGATGCTCTATTGTCTTCCTATTGTCTTGCTCATCTTCTTTGTCCACTAGGTCACAGTAGCAGTGTTAAAGAAGAGATGCTTGGAGGCTGGATTATATAACTCCTCCCGTCCTAAGTTCGATGTCGTCCTTGACATCGATTGTTTGGGTGTGTGGTAGCGTTACCTTTTTTCTTTTGTACAACAAACAAATAAACCAGCCTGTTATAATAACTCATAAAATGATAATAGTCGTTAATGATAGATGAAATTAAATCCCAAAAATTCGCAGTTGTGGTGTATCCATTGGAGACGAAGTTAATGTTTTTAGAGGTTTAAAATTCAATTAATAATCTGTGATGAATCAAAGCAGAATTAGATTCGGTGATTTCAATTCTCCAAAATTTTCATCTATACCGTATCCTTGAAGTTGTACCTTATTCTTTTTTATTAAACATGTTTCATAAAATATTGTTTTGTTGGCATTATAATAGATATCGGGTAATTGCTTGATATAAGCGTCAAATTGTTGGTTTAAGAGTAGGCTAATACTAGCGGTGATGTCATTGAGATTGAGGCTGGTTTTGCTTCTTCGGTAACAAGTTGTTGACATAAATAGTTTATTTCGTACATCTGTTGGCATTTATTAGCAAATATTTTGATTGATGGTTCAACTAATTTCCAAGGCGTGGTTACAATTTCTGTTTCATTATTACAGTTGATGGTAGCAAGTCTTTGAAACAAGGAAAATTCAATAGGATTTAGGATGGGAATTATAAGAGTATATATTGATAGAATTTTTGGTTTATACGATTGATCCCTATATAAAACAAAAATCTAACAAGTTATGATTCATTAGTTGTTTTTGAGAATAAATTTTTAGCAAGTGTGTATGCATGTCTGATATCTGTTTATAAGTTAGTATCTCTAGATCGAAAGTTTGCTCTAAGAAAATGAACGATCTCTTTATTTTGCAAAGTTAGTCTAAAAAATGTTGTTCTTGTATTATTAAAGTAATAACGGCTTCAAATAGATGCGAATGAGCATCTTGTCGGTCAAGAGTCTCGGATATACTTTCTAGATTTTTATTTATTATATCGGTTCGATTGTTTATGTTTTTACTTATTTTGTTTGTAACGATTACTGATTTGTTCAAAATGATTATATCTTCTTGCTGTTGACACTCAAGCGAGTTTAATTAATTATTTATTTTGTCCGGGTCATTAGCGCCTGGATTTCTAAAAATGAATTTTATTGTTGTAGCTAATCTGTTTATTAATCGTCTTTTCGCTTTGTTGTGAAATGGTATAATTTGTTGTAATATTTGATATACTTCTTCGCGTAAAATATCGGCTTGTTTCAATAATTGTGATCCTCTAATGTACGGGTGTCAATATAATATTCCATAGCTAGTGAAAATATTGTTAAGGTGTCTTCGAGGGTCGTTATATTAATGTTGAAGTGTACATAATGTAAATCTTCCATAATTCTTCCAATTACTTGCTGGTAATCATAATGGATTGCGTTCGAGTTCATGTCGCTGCTTTTAGCAGAAGAAAAAAAAGATGAAAAATTCAGAAGATTTTCTCAACCTTTTGGCATATCTCAAATTATATCTACGTAGATATTATAACTACGTAGTTTTCCGTGAATATGACAATCTAATGATGGACATTGTTGTTTTGCAACAAGTAGTTTTTGGTAACGGGGCGCGGTTTTATCACATTGTTGTTGATGCATTTTAATAAATATTTCCTTGTTTTCTAATGTGCTGTCTGAGTTTTCTGGTAACTTTTGCTGCTCTTCTTGTTTTCTATATAATTTACTATTAAAAAGTAGAATTTTTTCTTCCTAATTTCATTGTATTTCTCAATCGTATCTACATCAGGATCTATAATAGGTTTATGCAATTCCTCGTAAGGTCCATATAAGAGATCAAATGGCGTATAATGTGTGACGGAGTGAATACTTTGATTTTATATTAAAATATTAAAAAAGTAGTCATATGATTTTTGGCTATTTCTCTCTGATTTTGATCCACGAGTATACTTCATTTTTCTTTCAAAGTAGAGTGCAATCTTTCTATAGGTCCATTGCAGGTGAGTCTGTTGATAGTGGTTTAATGATATTCAATTTTGTGTATTCGACAAAATTCCTTAAATACATTTGAATTAAATTCGCTTCCATTATCTGAAGTAATTTTGTCTGGAAAGTTATGGTTTGAAGCGAAGTGTTGTAATTTATTTATTACGGTCGTGGAATTTCCATCACATAGATGGTAAGCTTGGGCATATTTTGAGAATATATCTATAATCGTGAGAAACTTTTCTTTATTGAAATGGATTACATTTATATGTATCTGCTGGAGCTATTATGCACAATTACATTTATTCTTGAATCAAATAGTCACTTTATCTATATAATCTCTTTTTGATAATGTAAAAAGTAAAATATATTTTTTGCTGCATAACGTAGAATTCATGTTTCTAACCAAATAATCAATTCTTTCTTTATTACATTTTTGATATTATCTAAATTTGACCTTAAGAAAGTTATAAAATAAATAGAAATTGCTAAAAAAGCTTCTATTTGTCCCATTAATGCCAACTAATGCTGCTGGCGCTCTCGTCGCCTTTCGCACCCTGGCACTATGTGTGCATTCGACATATAATTTTTGCGACATAGGGGTCGCGTCGCACCCGTGCACCGGCTGCTGCGCTCATTGTTGTCGTCTCGCCGTCATCAAACATCATCGCCGTGGTGTCGTGGGACTAAGGGCAAATGTGAGTAACCGCGCGTGGTGTGTCGTGCGGGTCGCTGCTCGTGCCCCTTATCGTCGTCGTCGCTTGGATGGTGGGCTCAGTAGATCGGCCCAGTGCATGACTGCACATTTTCTGCCGTGCTCGGGCCAGTATCGCGGGAGTGTCGTGTCTCGTCCTCTCTTTACATCATGTGTGTAACTATGTGTTGGTGCGTGGACTCAAAGTCTTATTATAACACCATCACTATTACATGTAATTTAAAGTATTTTTTGTAAATAGTTTTGAACTTTTGCATTGTGCTAGTGTATATAAAATTCTAAATATTTTAATGTATCACAAGTGACAGTTTATAATGAAAAAAGTTGAATCTATGTAAATCGACTAAAAAAGTTTGTGTTTTTTATTCACAGTTGCTATGAGTTTTAATACAAAAATAAATAGTCGAAGGTGTACAATGGCCAAATTTTCTATAAAACTAATAAGTAGTCATTAAATCTTGTAAAAAAAATAACAAGTTTATGTTGTTTTATCGAGAAAGTGATCAGTGACAGCTATGGCCCTTATTTTGCTGTTTTTTCATGTTTTTAACTATTTTAACTATTTTAACTATTTCTATGAATTGCTGTAACTTTCTTGTTATTGCTTATCATATAACGATTCAAATTTCTATGGATAGATATTGGTTCCAAGAATATTTTAAGCTTCGAACCGAAAATTTTAATCATGTCGTAACAAAGATCCCAAAGTTTGGATATACGCTTAAATGGTGTAATATCCAAAATATGGTCAAATTGTAAACAGACTATTTTAGTGTATTCTACCCATTATTTATAAACTTTTTCTCATATTATGTTATATATAAAAAATTTCAAGTTTTTAGGTAATTGAGCCATAAAGATGGCTCTTTTTGCAAAAAAATTAGAATTTGTCAATTTTTCATGGTACAATATCTCTGGAACGGTTGGGTCTTTTTCCCTCATATTTGGTTTCTGGACTTTTTTATGGCTCTCAACAAGTGTGCAAAATTTGAATAAATATAAATTTTTTGTCCTCCCTTTTGACATGGAATCACCCATATAAAGGATGAATGGATTCCATCGCATTGGCTATGTACCATTCGATAGATCGTGAAATTCAAAGAACCACGTATCTTTCTCGTTTTTCGATCTGACAAGGAATTTCCGACTTATTAATTGTTAAAAGTTTGTAAGATGAGTGACTCAGCGGGCAACTACAGTGGGCGGCAGCTGTAGCAGTGGGCAACTAACGCGGGCGGCAGCTGTAGCAGCCCGCTGATTGGCTCATCTTACAAACTTTTAACAATTAATAAATCGGAAACTACTTGTCAGAGAAACGAGAAAGATACGTGGTTCTTAGAATTTCGCGATCTATCGAATGGTATATAGCGAATGCGATGGAATTCATTCGTCCTGTATATAGGGCGTTAACGAACAGATTATCACTTTCGACGGAATCGGATAGAGCAAGAAATTCTAAGTAAAAAATCATTAAGAAACTTTTCGATCCGATCAGTAATTACTGAGTAATAATCGATTGAAAATCAGTCTATCGCAACAATCGGCGTAGAGCTACAGCCGCAAGCGGAGCTCGTGGAGAACAAAGTGGCTGTCGCTCTACGCTGATTGGTGCGATCGACTGATTTTCAATCGATTATTACTCAGTAATTTTTGATCTGATGACTTGATCTGAAAACTTTACAGAGCAATTCTTTGATTGAAAATATGAGATACATGTCTCGAAATTTAGTAAACCGAGTTAAGGTCTATTTGATTAAAATATATGAAAAATCATGGTTGTCTTAAAACCTTTATTGCAAAACCAATTCTAAGTTTCATCAAAATCTGTGATATTCACATATTCACTGAACACTTGCACAGGGCAGTGTGAGACCAGTACAGTGTCTAACTGCATCTACTCAATTCCTAAGTATGCCTGCAACTGCTTCTCGCACGCTTATTTTGCTTTATACACGCTTTTCAAGGAATGGGGTAATCGACTGCTTTCCACATTATGCACGAATGAGAATTCGAACTTCTGGCATAGTGTATCGAAATAATATTGTCGAAACACTTTGCGAGAAGTTCGACTTCTCATTCGAGGAAAGTGTGTGAGATGTAGCCGGTTATCCCACAATGCACTATTTTCATAAATACATCAGCTAATTTTATTGTGGGATTTCAGAATTTTAGAGTGTAAAATCTACGGCTTTTTACGAACTATATTGTGCCGTCCGTGACTTTAATAAATTAAATATTGATAAAGTGGAATATTATTAGAATCATAATATTAAAAGCGAATTAAATGTAAATAGTATAAACGCAAATAATATAAGCAAAATAGAAAAGGCAATGGCAATAGCCGAATAGAATAATTACAAGGTTCTACGAACATAAACTCAAATTAGCGGAATTGAGACACATTTTGTAAGGAAATAAGCGAGAGCATCAGCATTAAGTAGCATTATCGCTCGATTTCGACATATAAAGGCAAAGTCTAAGAATATATAAATACTTATTATTCTATTAAAATCATTCGTTATCTGAATTGTCCTTGCATGGATCTCATACCAATTTTATTCGATAAGTTCGCCCATTACAGGAAATTTCGTCGCCTGAAGTACTCGATACAGCCACTTTATGCTCCCGGGGAGTGCAGGCTATTACGAAATAGTACTTGCAAAATACTAGTCCCTCCTTCACTGTATATAGTACATCATTACGTATATATTATTTTCGGAAAAAAAAATGAGTACGTATTTACTTCTTTGTTCGCCAGCGCCGAGTAGTAGATATTATCATTTGATTGCGAGATCACATCGTCCAATATCCGCTCGTGCGACCACGATTAAAGGAAAAACATTGTCAGCGTAATCCGTGTTCTATAGTCAACATGTCAGAGTGAGTCAAGTAGGAAGTGGGGGGCTATCAATCTCAGCTCTTTGTGGGTATCAATAAACACCAGTTTGCAGGTAAATAACGACCAATATGCGTTATTATTTATCATACGAACGGTGAGATATTGGAGGGGACAACATAAACTGACGTTAACCTCTATTCAAGAAGATTAACACAAACGCTTCTCGAGTCCAGTACATAAACTCATAGAAAATAGTAGCGCAGTAAGGGTGTACATTACAGTGTATTAGTGAATAATTGAAATAAATAAATGAATAAATTAACCGCATTGAATTACCACCATACAATATTCTTATAACTAATCTTTTCTATTTATGATAATAACTCATTCTCATTTATTCGCTCGTACCTTCTCTTACGACGGATAGAATTCTCGCATATAGTATTACAGAACATTTAGAACAAGGATATTAGACATGTCCATGTTGATGTGCTATTAATTTATTATTGATTCATTACCTAATTAGTAATTATGATATTGTTTAATATTTAGTTACAAGGTAAGTCCATATCGTCCCAATCACAGATTTTGCTGAAACTTTACAGAGACATTCTTTATAGAAAAATATCAGACACGTGTTTCGGTGTTAATGCCATGGGCCGTTGAGGCTAAATTATGGTACCATTTAATTAAGTGCGAAACTCGATTTTGCGTGTCGCTTTTCCGGGCCCAAAACCCAGGATTTACGTTTCTTTTCCAAAGTGGGCACAAAACCTGGTAGGCGCCGGTGTACGTTTTCCATCCGCATGTCTTTCGCGCCCGTAAGTGTTTTATGCTTTTGGTGTGTTAACAAATATACACAATACATGGGAGCAAGGCTTTTCGTCGCCCGAACAAAGCGAACTAAATTCGACTAGGATGGGAATTACCTGTTTTGCGCCCTATCTGCGAAATGTACACACACGCACGCATGCACACATGGTGGGAATGGTACCCTCGACTTCAGGATACCGAGTCGCAATTCATAGCATTGAGACGATACCACACTGGATGCAGCTCGGCTATTTACAGTATTTAGGCGATGTACAGTCCAGCATTGACGACGCAAATGCAAGTAGTACAGAAATCTACCGATTCGCTGACTCCTTTTTGCATTAGACTGGTGCCTTTTGCGCCTTCTCCTCTAAACGTCGAGTACCCGCATGACGCGAACTGATGCAACTTTTCTGTACCACTAGGGCATATGCTATACTTGGGCACCGACGAAGCCCCAGGTAAGTCCGGAAGGGTCTTGCTATAGCTTCAGGGGACTTTGCAGAAGGAAGCTATATGAGAACTATGTCTAGGACTATTTTGTGGGTTATTAATGTTAGGCGTTATCTACACGTTGCCTAATACGTGGAGCCTGCAAAATTTTACGCCGAAAAACTTAGGATTAATTCACCGTTTTGAATATTGTGAACATACATGTGAAGTCCGGAACAAACGTGGTGCGGCGGCCATTTGAAAGACCCGAGTCGAAAATGACGTGCTTTACAGTAAGTATAATTTTTTTGCTTGCTGTTTAATTGTAGACTGCTAAAATCAGTTTTTTTTTTAAAGAGAGTTTATGAAAGTAAATTTAATTTGTTTTATTTTAAATGGGTTCTGTCATAACTTTAAAAGCGGAGAACTAAATAATTCTCAATATAAAAAATTGATTTATTTATGAGTTGTGACAATTAATACGCGTAAATATCACGAAAAATTTAAAAAAAAAAAAAAAAAACTGAAAACCAAAACTGAAGGTATTAGTTTAGTATTTTGTAGCTCCAATCCCTTGCAAGTGAAAGTATATAATGGTCAGTATGCTTGTTGATCGTGCTATGTCCGTGTCCATTAGGGTGTCCCTTATTTCCCAAATTCCAAAAATTGATCATTTCACCCCCTAGATCGATTTCTTTTGACGAAAAAACATGTTTGAAATTTCGGATGACCCCAAAATCAAAGTTTAACCCGTGCCTATAGACACGACCTTTTTTCCATTTAGATAACATGGAGTTTTGTGTTTTAAATGAATAATTCGTTTTCTAGAGCTAAAAATGTGCTCGGAATGAATCTAAAGAATCATTTCCTTTGTAAAATTTAACGTAGAATCGGAATATGTATTCAGTTTTACGAATACGTAATTCTATTATATTTAAAAAAAACTTTGCAGGAATGCGATATGAACAATAAATTAGTATTTAATCATGCAAAATTTGATGTTGAATCTACAGTGCATGAGCGATAGTCGGAATGAATCCTACGTTACCTACTTAGGTAATTCATGTATTCATTAAAGTACACAAAATTACAGATACATTTTCGCAATAAACTCTAAGAGAAGAAGATTCTCGGAAAATTAAGAGCTGAAAACACTTGTCATTTTTAATTTTTAATTTTTAATTTTAATTATAAATCCTTATAAATTTCACCTCTTGCACGCTAGATCGCAGACAATTTTAGTCTCCACTTTTATTATTCCCAGGTTATATAGACAGCATCCATTCGGCATAACATTTTGCGTCTAAGATAGGGTTGCCAGTCATCTTACTGATGAGCCCAGCAGGTAACCCGGGGCGAAGTGCAATCTTTCTTTATACTTTAAAAAAATTTTTCAACATTTAACTATTAACCTTTTTCTTTAAATTCTATTCCCGGAAATTTCCAGTGTCTTTTCGGAGATTTATTCTCCGATTACACTCAACAAGTGGAGGTCCGAAGAGACTGTTTGAATACATACACCTCCACGGGAAAACATGAGCATAATTTTGTTTACTCGAGGAGATCAATAATTCTCATTATTAAGTTTAGTTTCGTTAATTGTCGAGCGATAAATTCTTTTTAACTTATAAAATTGTTAATACAAAACGATATATTACGGTCTTGCTATTCATACATAGACGTACTTTAGTAATAGTTGATGCTTTTTGTTATACCGTATAAACCTAACAGACACCAGATCTACTAGAACTTTTTTGAAATTTTATAGAATTTTTATAATAAAGTAATTTCATTCGATAATTCTGATGTGTCATTGGATGTTACCATTAAATAGACCAACCTTTGTAGTTAATCGAATTCGACTAATCGAAAAAAAACGTTCGAGCAGTTCAGGTTGGGTGTAGCTTCAACCTACCGTCATTACGTCAATTAAATGGCTGAAGAAATTATAATTTTGTCAAATTTTGGTTTCTAAATTGTTTAAACATTTTAACTGTATCAATTAAACAATAAATTAAAAAAATATATCACAATAAGGTAATTACGAATTGCATTTGAAATTAAAAAACTTTTTTTAAATATATAGCTATATTACTATGCATTTATATTTTTAATTCAAACATTTATAATTAAAACTTATAATTAACGTAAAACATTTATATAATAAAGAATTTATCCAGTACCAAATTAGCTATGTTATTAATAAATTTAGACATTAAATATTTAAAGTGTGTTTAATATGCTGCATTTATTACTATTAAAAATGGATTAGCATTATCGGTATTTATCCAATATTGGTTCAGTATTGTTAGCATAAAGTTTTTACATAAGGAGTAATTCAAGTGATTTTGCTTCATTAGATAAATGGATAGTTCAGACAATCAGATAAATTAAATAGTCGGATGAATAAAGTTTTCTTGAATATTCATTTAGAAAATCTAATATTTAAAATTTGTGAACTATTAGTGACATTTCTACATTTTTCAGAAAGTAAAACGAGAATGTCTTGTAAAATTTAGAATAAATGTGCATAGTGGAGTGTAGGTATTATACGAATTCTCAAGATTGAGAATCAAATATGTACAATGGCTTTTGTAAATAAAATAAGTAATACATAATGTTTTCACCACGCATATTACGACATTCAATTTTTTTAATTGGTAATACATCACCACAAATCATTAGTAATAAATTACCAACCAATGGACAAGTTATGAAACTTCTTTTCTTTTACACACGAAATTTAAAGAAGACTTTACAAGAGGGTATCAAGTTAGTATTAAGAGAAGTACAACTATTTTGGGAAAAAAACTAATATTCCGACTCAAAAATTTGATCGATGCTGCAATAAATTAGAGAAATTGCATACAGAATATCGAACTATACCAAAAGTTCTAGTGTGCTTTGTAATAAAAATCGAGAAAACATGTTTATTACAATAAAAAATTAGAAATGTTATTTGACATTGTTCATGGCAATGCTTTCGAAACAATTAATGAGGCAGAAATAACATTTTTGCTCGATCAACGATTTAAAACCCAGAGGCTCATATAGGAGCAGTATGTGAGCCTCTGGTTTTAATAAATGTAAAAGTAAAAATTGAAAAAGAATTCAAATAAATCAAAAAATTTTCTGCTCGAATTTCAGAACAAGAAATTACTGATAATGAAAATCCTCCTCACGTATCTCTTCAGATTTGCGAAAGTGATTCTCTACAACCAAATTTTGAAAATGAAGTAGCTGCAGCGAAAAGTAAATTATATATTTCTCTACAAATTTAATTTAATCTCTAATTACATATCATTGATCAACATAATTATATATCTTGAGCAACATAATTATATATAATATTATTATAACTTTTAATTATGTTCAAGTTTTGACATAATAGCTTACGTATTTATAATTCATTTTTTTAACATAATATTTCTAAAATAAATGTGCACTTGAAGAAAAATATAAAAATATATCTTTGTGTATTTTTCAATTTCAATATCGTTTACAGATGAACCAGATCTACCTCCCCCTTCTACTGAAAAAAGTACTAAATCGAGTCAAGAAAGTACTTATTATATCGCAACAGGTTGCTCGTACGTTAAAATGAATGTACGAGGAAATGTTAATGTTATGACGGAAAAGGTTGTGCCAGGATTAGATAATTGCAAAATATCTTATAGACATTCTGTTCATTTGATAGCTACTATAGCTGTAGTATTAAATTATGACATTAACGATTTAATTTTGAATGAGACTTCCTTTCACAGAATGCGAAATCGAATTTGTTAAAAGAAAGCAAAAAAAAATAAAGAATCATTTGGTGATGTAAGTCTTAAAGAAAAATAATTCCAGACTCTATTTCATGCAAACAAATTGATAGATTACCTATCATCATAAGTAATTTGGAAATTGAAAAACTATTAAACGTACCAGCATTAGAAGATGGAAAAGGTATTACGCAGGATCACACAATTTATAATACGCTTTATGACTGTGGTCTATGTTACAAAATTATTTATTATTTTTACCTTTTCGTCATCATATTTTTGAAATTATTTTGGTTTGTATCTTCAATTTGAAAATGTCGAGTAAGACTGGACTGAATGTCCCATTGTTGAAGAGATTTCGAAATTCATGACACGAAATAGGTACAAGCAAGTTTAAAACCGGAATGTCAGATGGAAGCATTCATTCACAATTAATGAATAAAGTCGAAAAAGTTACAGTTTTCATTAAGAAGTACTTAAAAGAAAACTAACCTCGTGACGATTATAAAGGACTACTTCAACTATGTTTGATTTCCTAGGACTCATGCCTGCAGAAGTGGTAAATTTTTACAGACCCGGGGCATTTCATCATGCTCGATGGATGGCTAAGGCGATATACTGTATGAAAATATATTTATTTCGTGAAGCTTTCCATTTAACAGCGGAGGAGACAAAAAGTATTCTTGATATAAGTCTCTTTGTTATCTTTATATATGTTGAAATGTGGTTCGAGGCTTCTCTTGCTATGAAAGCTCCCACCAATGATTTGAAATTTATAAAAGAAATTGATAACTATCGAGCAATTGATTCTAGCAGTTGCTGATGCAGCTCTGAACAAATTCCGAAACCATTTGTGGTATCTTAGTACAGAAATGAATGCAATATCTTTCTTCGATGAGGAATTGTCTGCAGATGTTAAACGGAAAATGGTAAAAGGTTTGGAATTCGACTCTGGCCTAGACATCGAGTCACCAAAACGATTCTATGTTTAACATGAAAATGAAATGAAAAATTTGTTGCAAAAGGATATAGATTATTTCATTAATGCACAGTCAATACGTTTTTTTTTTTTTTGATAGGTTTGAAATAAACAAACAATTTTTGCAGAGCGTTGTTGAAAACTGGAGAAACAATGACGATGATATAAAAGGTATAAAGCTAATTAAACAATTAAAGGTTGTCAACGATTCGTCTAAATGAGATGTACATTTAACTCAAGAATACATAAGTAAGCATATAAAAAATGAAAAACAAATGCAGTATTTACTTCGAGTCGTGAGTGAGTTTAAAAAAGACTACCCAAATGCTAATAAAGAAACTATGACAAAAAAGATTAAGAAATAAATCATTAAAATGTATAACTTAAATATAAGTAACTTACGCTGTAACTATGCTACGTTAAATATAAAAACTTTTATTACTACTAGACTAAGATTTGCATTGCTTACTGTACTAATGAGCAGCCAGACAAGTATTGTTAATGACATTTACGGTTTCATCCTTTTTTCGTTCAATTTTCAATATTTAATTTTTTGCAAGTTGATCCCAATTTTAGTGGACTTCAGAGAATTGAGCTCAGTTCGGAAAAGGTTGAAATATTGAAAATTGAACGAAAAAAGTATAAAACTGCAATTGTCGGTAACTATGCTCTAACAGCTTCTTCTTAAAACATTTTTTTCTATTTTGTGGATATCGAAGGTGGATCAATTCGCGCCGTAATTCAGTTCTCCCACATTTTGCTCATAATGCCATAAATACCGAGTATTATTAACGGGATATGATAGTGTCTGAAAAGATGCCTACCTTACCACCATTTCGACGAGAAACTGGCCAGATCAACAACAATAATTAATATCTTTTGTTTTATATCTGATTTTGAAAAAAATCTCTGATAGTACCTCGTGAATCGTGTTAACGTTATGTAATATTGGCACGTACTATCAGAGAGTTTATTGCAAAAATATATCTGTAATTTTGTATACTTTAATGGATACATGAATTACCTAAGTCGGTAACGTAGGATTCATTCCGACTGTCGCTCATGCACTGTAGATTCAACATCAAATTTTGCATGATTAAATACTAATTTATTGTTCATATCGTATTCCTGCAAAGTTTTTTTTAAATAGAATTAAAAATGCGCTTTTTCAACAGAAAAATAAATATAATAAAAGTCTCGGAAGGTTTCCAGGTGGACAAAAGACATACACATTTTGGAAAATTTGCGAAAATATGAGTTTTTTCAACGAAATATCCATTTTTCGACATTTTGTACGTACGTATTCGTAAAACTGAATGCATATTCCGATTCTACGTTAAAATTTACAAAGGAAATGATTCTTTAGATTCATTCCGAGCACATTTTCAGCTCTAGAGAACGAATTATTCATTTAAAACACAAAACTCCATGTTATCTAAATGGAAAAAAGATCGTGTCTATAGGCACGGGTTAAACTTTGATTTTGGGGTCATCCGAAATTTCAAACATCTTTTTTCGTCAAAAGAAATCGATCTAGGGGGTGGCATTATCGATTTTTGGAATTTGGGAAATAAGGGTCACCCTAGTATCCATAAATCTTCATCTGCAGTGAGGCAGCATTGGGAATTTCGTGTTAATGAGGTAGCTAGAGAATATAATTTTTTTTTTTTTGTGAAATCGAAAGAAATGTTTGAAACGCGCAGGATTTAACAATTTAGTGAGAAAAATAAAAATTAACTAATTATGCTACGTGGGTGACGCCTCCAGTATTTCTTAATTAAATCGATTGAACCATAACTAACAAGGAGGGGCCACGCTGGGTGATAACTGGATTTTGATAAAACTTTTTCCACATACTCATTACATCATAAAACTAATGCAGATGCAGGATTTTTGCCCCATAGACTCTATGAACTGAGATATTGAACCTACAAGTTGGAAAAATTTAGCTGTTTTGTATGATTTTAATGATTTTTCCAGTATAACATGCATTGCTAATGAAAAAATTAATTTCAGTGTCTTGAAATTAAAATGTAACGTGCAAGCGTACGAGATTTATCAAAATTATATTGTCTCAAAAACTCGAAATATTCGAGTCCAGCACATTTCAGTTTCGAACGTGAATAAATATAGTTGTGCCCGGGTCAGTTTGCTCAGCCCTTACAAACAGAAGGTACGTACAGAATGCGATCATATGCTCAAGGTCTAGTTCGCGGTTCACGCTCACTTTATTCCCCGAGCAGGACAAGAGCAGGTCGCCGCTCTCGCGCGAGTCTGTATAAATAGTGAGCAGTTGGGCGGCCGCGTAACTTTGTTTTAGTAGAAATAAGAATAATACATCGTGATTTGTGAAGATTATCAAGTGCTCAATTGTTTAAAATATTCCCGTTTCTTCCTGGTTCCATACTTCTATAAATTCAGTAAATCTAGCTCCTATTTAACGGTCTAATTTAATGCACTTCTTACAGTACGTAATCGTCTTCACTTGCATACTACCTTGTATATGTAATTTTTCAACACGTTACTGACTTCTACTTTATCTGGTAACGTTCTCATATAATATTACTCTCAAAATTGTCAGAGTTCGTGTTCTGGATGCAGTTGCTTTATTCGATAGTATTTAAGCTGTTCATTACCCTCCCTAACGTGTGAGAGCAAAGCAGAGGTGTCAGAGACGCGCATTGGTCTTTGCCCGTCGCCACCCTGATACTTTCAAATTTCCCTTTTGGTGGTGTTCCTATTCCTCGCGTAATGGAGGAATAGTAGGCCGGAAAGTTAGGTGCGGGCGTTTCTTACTCGGATAGTGGAAAAGCGCGCATTGGCTTTACCACCGCTGAGCAAGTACTGGTCCCAGTGGATAAAGGACGGGATGGGTTAGACTAGGGAAGCTCGAGCTGCTTGGGTTTCTACGCAACCATGCAATGGATAGCGTAAAAAATCCTCGCTTCTCACTCTTCCAGGTTCGGTGGATGACTCAATGTCAATTCACCCATCTGGAGGGCACGCTATTTGCATAGCAGGTTCGTTAAAGGAGCGTAATGCTCTTTTAGTTTGCTGCGAGACACTCAAGTAATCGCTTAATACTAGGCTTAGTATTAATATTGACTATCTACTGCCGCGCACTGTACAATAGACTGACAAGTTTTACTCTCTTCTCCCGAGGTTTAGTAGAAATGTGCAATACTCTTCTATCTTACTCGCGAGAAACTCAATGAAGAGTAGCTGGTACATCGAGAAAGCGCAATGCTATTGCAATTTGTTTATTTTATCTTTATGATTTATTATACATTTTTACACTACTTATAATAATAATATTTAAATGTTTGCAAAAATATCTGATTTATTCCATTCTTTCAGATTTATACTCTCTTTTTGCTCTTCTCTCTTCCTTCTTCCTTCTTCGCTCTTTATCCCTTTTTTTTCATTTGTTCTCCCTCTCTATCCATTCTAACTACTTTTTCTCTCTATTCCAAACATATTTCTTTCCATCGATCTAGATCCATCTATTTAACTTTTCTATTTTCATTCTTATTCCCAGCTCCGGTGCTTTCCTCTCCATCTCTTTTGCCTTTTCTATAATTCTATACCTGTCCGCTCTCTCCAATTCATCTAACCACTCATCCAAAATATAAATACCCTCTTCTCTAATTTCCTTTTCCTCCTTAAATATTAGCCATCCTTTGTCTTTTCTGTCTTGAAAGATTTCGAGTCTCCATTCGTTTTTCCCAATTTTTCTTCCCATCCATTTTTCTAACTCCATTTCCTTCCATTTCATACCTTTTGTTACAAGCAGTCCTCTCTTCTTTTTTTCCTTTACCCGTTCACTTTCTAATCTTACTTCCTTGCTCTTTTCTTCCTCCTTGTTTTCCTTCTTTCTTTCCACTACTTGATTTTTCTCTTTTCCTCTTTTTTCCTCCCCTCTTTCCCGTCTTTCCTCTTCCAATTGGTCCTTCAGTTCTTCTACCTCTAACTCCACTAATGTAATTTTGTTCTTAAGTTTTTCTAATTCTTCATCCTTTCTCTTTGTGTTTTCCTTCATTTCACCCATTTCCACTCTCACCATCATTATTGCCGTTTTCCATTCCTCCTTTTTTCTCTTTGCGTCTTCTTTGATTTTTCCTACCTCTTCTTTAATTTTTTCCACCGCACTTTCCCAAATCTTTTTTCCTCCCATTTCTTTTCTTCTTATATTTTCCTTTTCTTTTACTTTTTGCCAGCCTTCCTATCTGCTTGTTTCCTTTCTTTGTTTTGCCTCGGGTTCGGAGCTCCTTAGCCTCCTATCCGGTGTCTGTTTCTACCATAGACTATACGGTACCTCTAGTACGCCTTCTCGCCTCTCGTTCTCGGTTCCCACCGCCCGAACCGGCTCCCCTTCTCTTGCGCTCCGTGTTTTCACTGCCCCTCTTGTCTCTGTAGTCGTTCTTTCTCTGCCTCCTCACTTCTCTCTTTCATTTCTTGCTCTTCTTTTTTCCTTATTCTTTTCCATTCGATCTCGTACATCAGCGCTCTGTGCTTTTCACCTTCTTTCCAAATTCTTTCCCATTTTCTTTCTTTCTTTCCTCTTATTTCACATAACTTAACCACATGTTCCATGGTTTCCTCTTCCTTTCCACATAGCCTGCATTTCCTCTTTTCCTCTTGTAGCCAGTATTTACTACCGTTTCCATCTCCTCTTAATCTGTATTTAGCTATTATTGTGAATTCTTTTCCTGTGTTTCTCCCTGTCCCTGCTAGGTATTCCTTTTGCAATCTCACTTGCTCTTCTACCATCCACTTCCCAAACTCTTTCGCGAATTTTGAATTTTCTATTTCTTCTTTTGTTTTCTGTCACTCAATGTCCTTGCGAATATCCTCTATTTCTGCCCACCAACCTTCCTCCTCTATTATGTTAACGTTCGCTGCCTCACTTGACCAGCCTTTATCTTCAAAAAAAAATTTTCTCTCCTTTTGCATCGCTGTTTTCTCTTCTCCTCTTAAAGTCATCGCCATGCATACTCCTCTTATAGTTCCTCTGTTTTCTTTTTTTCTTTTTTCTTTATATTTCATCGCTCTTGTTCCTGCTTTTATTTTAATTTTTTGTCTTCCTGTGTCCCACCTTACTATATGACTTGGCGTTCTCCGATGAATTTCTAGTGTCCATTTCACAAATCTTTCCTGTATCCTTTCCATTTCTCTTTCTTTCTATCCCCGCAATTCTGCCCCGTATAGCCTCATACTTCCTATTACTGCGTTAAAAATTCTCATCCTTCTGTTCCAGTCCGTGTGTATATTCCTTTTTCCTGCACTCCAGATTTTTCCCATGATCGTTCTTGCTCTATTTGTCACATATTTTATATGGCTTTCCTCATCATTGTTTCAACTCATTTTATATCCTAGATATGTGAAGCTTTTCACCTTTTCAATCTTTTCTCCTTTCCAATCAAATTTTTCTTTTTTCCTTCTTCCCCTTCCTTTCCTAAATTCCATCATTTTTATTTTTTCCACGTTCAGCTGCAACCCTTTTCCTTCCATATACTTCTCAAGCTTCCTCATCATTTGTTTCATTCCACTTTGATTGTTTGCTAGCAAGGCCACGTCATCCGCGTAAGAGAGCGTCCACATCTTTTTTCTTCCAATCACCAAACCTCCCTCTTGTATTCCTTTCATTTTTTCGTCCAAATCTGCCATCGCCACATTGAATAAAACGGGACTCAGAGGGCATCCTTGTTTTACACCTTTTATCACCTCGAGTTCCTCTGTTTCTTCGATTCTTTCTCTCTGCTGTTTCTCCACTCCCATATTTTTCATCGCATTCCATATTACCATTCTTCTTATCTTGTCAAATGCTGCCTTCATGTCCGCAAACAGTACCAAATCCTTTCTTCCTTTTTTAATATTCTCTCTTCCTATTACGCTTTTTAGAGCATAAATAGCATCTATCGTTCCTCTGCCCTTCCTAATGCCAAATTGCGTATCGTCTAGTACCCCTTTTTATTCTAGATATACTTCCAGTCTTTTCCTCAGTATTTCAGGTTATATTTTGTATCCCGAATCCATCAATGCGATACCTCTGTAATTTTCTACCTTTTTCTTATCTCCCTTCTTATATATCGGTAGCACTATTCCCATCCTCCATTCTTTTGGCACCTCTCCTTTTTCCCATATTTTCTGAAAGCAGTCCCTTAGTTCTTCCTCCAATTCCTTTCTTCCTTTTATCCATACCTCATTTCCTATTACATCCTTCCCTGCTGCTTTCCTCTATTTCTCTTTCTTCTATTTGCTTTTTTAAAAATTTATACCATTCTTCCTTCTCTATTTCTTCTTCTATTCCGCTCCTGCCCTTTCCTAATGCACTTCTTTCCATTTCCCACATTTTCTTCCCACTCTTATCCTTTCTTATTTCATTCACTATCCTGTCTATTTCCTTTCCTTTTTTTTTCTTTGTCAACCTTTTACTCGTTCTTTTCCTTTCTTTTCTCTTTTACTTGTATTCTTTTTTTCCCTTATTTTCTGCCTGGTTTCTAGTAGTCTTTTTTTTGTTCTATATATTCCTTATCCCACCATCTATTGGTCCTCCCTCCTTTCTTTACCACTTCTATTCTTTTTACACTCTTCTGAATTTCTTCCTTTAGTTTAGTCAATTCTCCTTCTGCCTTAACGCCCTTTATCCTTTCCTTAACTTCTTTTGTTCCATTCACTGACCAGTGCATCCTCCATTTTTTTCTTCTCTGATCTCTTCCCTCTTTATTCTTGCTTTCCAACTTATCGATATGGGTAGGGGAAGAATCACCTTGATTTCTTTTATTTCCTTCTCCGCTTCTTCATTTGTGACTAAGTAATTTATTGTTGTATTTCCTCTCGTCTCCATATACGTCCACTCCCCTTCCTCATCTTCCTCTCTCGCCCCATTTTCTATTGCCATCCCTAATTTCTGCAGCTTCTCTGTCATCTCTTCCCCTTCTTTATTCTTTATTTTATCTTTGGATTTTCTTCTTTCTTCTATCCATGGCCAACTTCCTTCTTCCTCTGTTCTCGCATTAAAATTACCTATAATCATTATTCTTTCCTTCTCTTCTTCTCTGCTCACTTTCTCTATTATTCTCCATACCTCTCTTCTTTTTTCTCTCATGTAAACTACCCTCGCTATCCATTTTTTTCTTTTCAACTTTACTTTTCCTATTATTATTTCCTCGTTTTGTCTTCTTTGTTCTCCCTCCTTGTCCCTCTCCCATGCCCCTATACTTTTTTTTATCCCTAATTCCCCCTATTGCCCTTCCTCTCTTCTTTCTTCTTCTTGCTCCTTCCACTATGAGATCAAACTCCCTAAAATTTTTTCTCATTGCTCCCTCCTCTTTCTCTTCCAACCATGTCTCCGTGATTCCAATTATATCGTGTTCTTTTATCATTTCTCAAGTTTCTTCATCTGTGGTTTTTAAACCCACTGCATTCCATGTTAATATTCTTACATCCCTCTTTTCTTCCCTTCTCTCTTGTCTTTCATTCCATCTCCTCCTCCCTTTCTGGAAAAACCTTATTCTTACCCTCTTCCCACTTCCACATTTTCCCGTTTATCCATATTTTGTTCGTACTCATACTCACCTGGTTCCCTTTTTCCCTTTCCCCTCTTATCCTCTTTCTCATTTATTGACTCATTTTTCTTTCTCCCCAAGTTAAATCGTTGTCTATGAACACTGTCGTCCCTTTAAGTTTCACCTTATTATGTAGTACGTACATTTTTCCCTCCCAAATTTTGCACTCAACTCCTATTTTCTCTTCCCTTTGACCTATCCTCCAGATACTTCTTATCTCTACCACTACATTTAATTTTTCCTTTATCGAATTTTGTACGCACCTTTTATCACTTCTTAGCCCTTCCGCTTCCGTTATTATCATGTTCTTCCTTTTTCTCTCCTTTTCCAGCTCCTCTAAGTTTTTTCATATTTTTGCTTCTTGTTCCGTCTGTCTTTCATTTCTCTTCTTCTTCCCCTCTCTCTCTCTCTCTCTCTCTCTCTCCATTCCTCTTCATCTCCCCTCTCTGGCATTCTCTCTTGCCGCTTCTTCAACCTTCTCTTCTATTTTCTTTTTTATCCATTTTCCCAGCTTCCTCATTCCACTTTAATCTCTTTTATGCTCTCTTTATTCTCCTTCGTTGGCTCTTCTATTTCCGTTACTTTCTTATCTGTTACATTCCATTTCTCGTTCCACATCCTCAATGTTTATATACTCTTCTCGGCTCATCGTCGACTTCCCTCTCTCCTTGGTTCCTCGTACGTGTTAAAAGCTCCTGAATGTGTGCGCTTGATTAGCGCGAATCTCTCTCGCTGCTTGCTGGCTATTCTAATTATAACAATGAATTATTATTATTAAAACAGTATCTGATATGCATCGATCAAGCCATAATTAAATTTACTATAGCGCTTCAAATAAATGCTTAAGTTATGATTTTATTATTAAAATCTTTAGATCATAAATCTATTAAGTTTTATTTTAATAACACTTATAAGTGTTACAATCTGGAGTATACAAAATACATCAGTTTTCACGCGTATCAGCTAAATAAAGTCAGAATTCAGTTATTAAAATGTATTAATATCAATAAACTCATAACGATCACTGTTTTAATTACTTGAATGAATTTTCTGATTTTCATTTTTTTATTTATTCATATTTGTTAGAATATACATAATAGAGCAACTATATATATATATGTATGTAAGGGGAACCGTCTGCCACCGTAAGGCTAGAACCTAGCGTTCCCCCACTCTACTCCCCTCTTCTTAGCTTGGCAGCGACGCTAAGTCGGAATACGAGTGTTAACGGTTGTTCTTTTATTAATAAACCTTTTATTTATTATTAACTAATGGTGTGTTGTGTTTGTTATTATTTATTGCTCTGCAAAACCCAATATCCTAAACAGGTTATGGGCCCAGCACCCTTCCACTGCGTCACTCTGCTCTTACACGTTTATAACCTCTTTGCATTCGTTGCAGCGCGGTTTATATCGCATGCTCTCTCTGTCTCTTACACACACTTATATTCGTCGTGTCAGTCTATCTAGCGCTTAGGCTTTCTCGCTCTCTCTCGCGTGTATGCGCGTCGCACTTCACACTGCTCGTCCGATAGATACGCGAGCGCTCTCTCTCTCTCGTTCTCGCGCGGTTGCCAGGTATCTACTCAACTCGCTCTCTCTTACACTTGCTAGCGCGCTATTGTCGGATTGTGCACCGGACGCTCTCTTCTCTCTTCTTTCACTCCTTCTTGGCGAGTTCCAACTAGCGCGCCACGCGGGCTTTACAATGGTGTCCGCGTCACTTGAATTTTTCGCGCCTTTCCAGGAATCGCTTTGTTCGAAATTTTTCTCTACGAAATTCTTTTTCTACGTATTTTTCGATTTTTGAATTAACGTTTCATTTGTTTAAATCTTTTTGAATTTTTCTATTTATTTCACTTCATACACTTTTCACTTTGTTTTAATTTTTCTATTTGTTATTCTTTTTCAAGTTTTAATTTACACGTGCTCTTTCTTAGCTTTTTAATTTTAACTTGATTCTGTGCGTTTTTTTTTCTATCCGCGTCTTGATTTTTCGAAAATCTATTCACATCTTAACTATTCGCTTCGTCTTTATAAAACTTTAATTTGCGTATTTGTATATAATATTCATTTCTCTCTAAATTCGTAACTTAAACGGTTTTATCCTTGCACTCGCGTCTTTAATGCGTTCTTAATCTATAAGCAATTTTCGTCGGATTTTCGACAAACCACGTGCAAACATCATATATAAAATCAACGCACAAAGCACTCGTATTCGCGGAACACTAAATCCTAAATTTATTGCAAATCTCTGTCTGAAATAAATTTAATTTATGTACGTACTTCCCTGTTGTAGTCCCTTACAAAAAACTTTTCGTTACTGATTCTCTTGTAAGCCTTCCATGGACGCCGTGTCGGCCATCTTTTTCTCAGAAAGACCCAGCGCACGTCTTCCTCTCGTTGTCCTCTCGTCCGGTCGTCTCGTGTACGAGATTTCGCTGCTGGTCCTCTCTATTTAGAATTTTTTAATTTAATTTAATTTAATTAAATCTATTTAGAAGTTTATTAAGAACGCACGCACGCACGCACGCACGCACGCACGCGCGCGCGCGCGCACACCCCCCTTCCTTTTCCATTTTTGCTGTTTCTCGAACCTTAGGGTATCGGGGAAAGCAATCGTTGTTTCTCAAGTCGCCAGACGTTGGTGAAAGCGAAGCTCCACACTACTGTTTTTCGGACCAATAGGTGCCGGAGAAAGTAGGGAACATCTCACTCTCACTCTCACTCTCTCACACACTCCCGAAGAACATTTGCAAAAGAGTCCCGAGCTATTAGACGCAAGTCTAGGCTCAAAAACATAAATAACATTTGTGCGTCGCCTCTCGACGTCACAC
>UELV01140980.1:0-26068 GCA_900490015.1 Megastigmus stigmatizans | reverse complement strand
ATATATATATGTGTAGAATTGTTAAAAGATTGTAATTGTTGGGAGTTTATAAGTGACGTGCGTGGAGTTGGTGGAGATAATATGTCTGTAAATATGTCGGGGCGCATGTTCGAGTTATATGTATAATTCATATGAAGAGGTTACGTTATTTTTTACAAAAAGCTCTGGAACTAACGAGTCTTTAGCTGGGTTATGATTTTATTCAGAAAATTGATTAGCTTTAATGGTAAAAGATAATAATTGATGTGTTAGAACTGTAACTAACGTTAAAATCAAAATTATAATTATATATATGATGTAGAAAATACACGTAGATAATCAGTATATGATTAAGAATTGTAATATCTTACAATTACTTAGAAAAAGAAAGAAATGATGCGCCATATTTGACTATAAGGAAGGAAAAATATTTTATAATCAAAAGAATAATTAATCAAAATGAATTGGCTATTATTTTTTTTAAAGTGGCATATTTCAAAGACTCATTAGTTCCATGCTTGACAGATGCAACCTGATCTTCATAACGATATATATCTGCCTTGCGATTGTATATAACACACTTGTATCGCTCACCGAGGCACAAATGTTATCAAATAAAATGATTGTCACTATTTACCGTAACTGTCTTTTAGTCGTACATTAATTAACACCATGTACCGGTACTTGTCTTGACCTTCACAACCAAAACACTTTTAGAAAAAAGAATTCACATGCACCTGTAGCGATTTTTATCATTTCTTCTTCTTGTCGATATATTATTACGATACACGAAAATAGAGAATCTCTCGAAGTCCGAGATGCGTGTCTGACCTCAGCGGGGATTTTTCTACTTGGGAGGGTTTGTTTGCCGTTACCATACCGGCAGCATCGGGATTTTTCTGATCGTGAAGCGTTTTATAGTTACCATTTATGAAGATTCTTGCCATTCTTTTAGTTTATTTTTATATTTGTATGAGTTTAATATATATACATATATATATACATAAATATATTTACTTTTTTATGTGTTGTTGCATTAAAGACACGATCGTGATATGTTGAAATGTTTTGAATTTTATTTTTACTCCTACATACATTGACGATGCTCGGGGTGAAGTAACTGTTTAAATAAATATTGACCATGTTTACAGTATTCCCCATCCACTTTTTACTTTATTGATAGAATAGTAGGAAAAATATGACAATTATGGATGTAGATATGAATAACATATTTTCTGTTATTACTGTACATATATAAAGGAGAAGGAAATCAAACTTTTTGAAAAGCCGTTTTATTTTCAATATGAACACATTTGTAAATAATGACAAAATTAATTAATTCCCTAACGACATGTATTTCACCTACATATAAAGTATTTTCGATTAAAACATATGATGATTGATTTCAGATAAATTTAGTTTTAGAAATAAATTTACTCAGATTATTAACCTTATAAAAATATTTTTTTATAGATACTATTTAACTATTCACATATTTTTTTTATTTTATTTTATATTAAAATTTCAACTCTCACGAATTGTTTAATAAGATTAATTCTAATCACATTTCAATGAATTATCTAATGAATTTTGATTAAATAAAGAACTAGTATCGATTCAATCTAATAAACTATTTGATCAGCTTATCGATTATACTTAAAGTATAAACAATTAAATGAAGTAATATGAAGATATTTATGGCAGCAGATGAGTGATTATTTTTATTTGCGTAGAAAATTCGTACGACGACGGAAGAAGACATTCCTGAATTCGACAGGACTAAAGTATCCCTGGACATTCCACCGCAAGTTTTCGGTGGCGGATTTACAATCATAACAAATATTAGTAAAATTCTCAGCAGTCTGATAATGGTAAAATATTTTCATTTCTCCCCTGTATGCGTTAAATTACTACGTTCAGAAATGATTACAGTGACGAAGCGAGTATCGGATAACGTAGATAGAGCTTTGAGAGATAGTGTTCTATATTTAAACAAATTGTCTGTCAAAAGTTTTTTTAATGAACTTTAGTTCTGGTAATAAAATAATACCTAGCTCAAAAGTCTGCTGCTCTCTTTGAAACAATTAATGAGAATAAGTTTAATTCAAGATATATTTTAATAACCAAATAAAAAATGGCACGTTGATATTTTTGAATTCAAGTAATTAAAAATAGCTAAAACGGAATTTTATATAGTTAGCCTGATTTAATGCCAGTTTTCTATTCAGCATAAGAATATGAATACAACTCAAATAAATATCATGAATGTCTCTTATTCATTCGCTTGATTCGATGACGATTGAAAGTTATTTTGAAAATATATTATAAATGAAAGTAGCTGCTTAAGTAGAAAACTCTAAAAGTTATTTTATGTCCATATTATACAGCCTGTTTCAAAGTTTTTCGTTACAAGATTTTTCCTATACTCTGAAATTAAAATCCAAGTTTTTGAATTTCCATGAAAACCCCAAAGAAAACTCGTCAGTGTGCTTTTTGCCCATACGACTTCGCTCACTACTCTTGATATGCGGCCACGCGAAGGACTGATGTTTTATTTTTATCATTAGCTCACGTGTGTGTATGCACGCGCCAATACTCAGAGCCGTACGAACTCGTTTCCCTTCACTCCAATCTATTACAAAACTTGCGTGGTTCCATATGCCTCGGGTTTCACATTTTTATTGATATTCACCTTTTTTCCTGAGTTTTTCCGTGCGCGCGTACCGTTTATCAAACTGTATACATATTAACAAAGCGCGCGAGTTGAAGGTTATACATTGCATAAGTTTTTTTTGTCATCGCCTTCCCATACATCGCGTTTATAGTAATCATGAATTTATCGAGTTTTCATATACGAGTGAGCGAGAATTTCCCGACTGCTATGCGGATAGACTCTCTTTGCGCAATAAAGAAGTTTAATAATTCAAATGTTTCATTAGATGTCGAATAGGAATGATATTTAGAAGATAATTGAAATCGTAGGCTTAGTTGTCGGAGCATTATATATGTTTGATGTTATGTAATGCGTTTCTTGTGCAATTCATATAATATAAATAATCGACATTATTATATAAATTTCGCTCCAGTTATCTGGTCTGCTTTGCATAATCGCCATTGTAGTAATGTTAAATTTCCATTTCTCAGAAATGAACGCTTCGAGTTTTACCATTTATATTCGCATTGCGTGATGCAGATTTGCAAATTTCGCTGAACTGTGGGAGAGTAATTGCATCTTTGGTAGCGACACCGTGAGCAAATATTAACTATTATCCAAAAAATATTCAACAGTTTTATTAGAAAGAATTAAAGTCGAGTCTATGTTGTCATTGTTAACGAGGTAGTTTTTCGTAAAGAAAGGGGAATGGCAATTATATGCATGTTCTTGAAAATCTACTCTAGGTTATAATCGATGAATAATATTGCACGAGCGAACCCGAGTGAACGTATATCCTTGATTAGGATTAATGCACGAGTCGTGTTTATTTTTAAAAAAAGGTGATTTGTTTTTACAGCCTACTATCGCATCCCATTGGTCTGATTTTCCACTTGCGCTTTTGAAATGGATAGATTATAAATTTCACCTACGATTAAGTTTTGATAGACGTACGCAAACCTCGACGCAAACAATGTTTACTGTTTCAATTCATGCACTTGTGTCTACAAGCGTTGCATTTGCCTTTTAAGTAGTAATTAAGTTGTTCTGCTAATAGTTTTTTTAATCAGATAAATAGCTATTGGAAAAAATATAAAATTATTGTTATTAAACTGTTCGTGATTGCCGATCGAAGCTCGCGCATAAAGTTACACTTGTACTTTTATAATCTACAATTAGAAATTATTCTTTTCTACTGTATAAAAGATATTTTTTCTTACTTATAATTTTTAACAGATTTAGAAACTTCGTAAAATTACAACATATGCAAACTATTATCTATTTTGCATTCACGAATGAAAAATAATTTAAAAATAAAAAATAAAAAATGTGAAATAATTCTCATTCAAAAGACTATAGAATATTACGTCACAAAGCTATTTTCAAATGCAATTTCTAATGGAGGCAATTGAAATTTTCAGAATTCAGCGAAGAGAACAGAGTCTGTACTGGAGGTCTTCAAGCCGATATTCCGTGGCAAATTCGCCATCAAAGGCCTTCCTTCGGACAAACCCAACTAAGATCCAATAGACAAGAGACGAACCATTAGATGTATTGCTGCATGCGATCCAGACAGAGCAACAAATCGCCGCGGGACTAACTACTGCATATAGTTTCGCAGAGATCAATTTACAGCTCCGATGCAGACGCAATTCGAATTACGATAGCAATCTTGCGGCACTCTCGAGGCGGCTTTTCACATCGAAAGCTGCACTGTCGAAACGAATCGATTGGACGAGGAAAATAGAGTAGTTTCGAGCGGTTTACGAGAAAAGTTTACGAATTTTTGATAAGAATGCGTGACAGCTTAAAAATGGTATTTACGTAATGCGTGTTTCAAAAGTGCAATCATCACAAGCGTGAAGCTATTTTCATAATACTAAGAAATAATAGAGTAATTTACTTAATTGGTCGCTAATTGCGATTGTAAGATGTAAGAGGATGAAATCAATTCGATTTTCGATTTGCATTGACCAGCGATTAAAAATTTAAAAGAAGATGCGCTTAGAAACGTTGAAATAGTCATTGATTTAGTCTTTTTTTAGAAAATTACATGCGTCGTTAAAATTATATCTTATTGAATATGAAATTTAAAGCAAATGAATAGATTTGAAATTTTTCTTGTATAATAACATATTGTTGTCATCCTATTTATCTTAAATAGCAAACTACTCAAAAAAATAGTATATATTGAGTTTAAAAAAATGTACTCACGATAAGATATGATTCAAAGACGATTTTGTACTCTAATGCTATAACTATGTACGGATTGAGTCATTAACTACCAATGAACTTTCTAAGAGGCGCAATTTACTGCCATAAGTATAGCTTATTTATTTAAGTAGATGATCGAATTAGGCCTACAAAGCAGAGAAATAACAAAAATCACATAAATATCGTAATTTCCTACTTGATTAATCGAGCTTTCGAACGACGCACGAAGCGCGTAAATATGAATTTCGATCGAATCTAGAAACGATCGGTAAAGAGCATAGAAAGGAAATTTCTAACGACGAGATGCTGTAGGTTGTATCGTTACAGACTAAAATTTATCTGTTTCGTGCGCTTCATAAATGAAACCTACTCGAGCACATTATGTAATTGAATTTACGCCGATGTACAAGAATAGAATGTACAAGAAATTTAAGAGAAATGTAATTTCAAAGTTGCAGTTTTTTATAATGCAGATACTTGTATTTGATTAGTGTTAATTTTTGACAACAAAATAATCATTGGTTTAAACTCTTCTTAACTATGATTAACAAATCTTATATTTAAATACAAAAATTCTAAGTATTCATTGTATTTTTTGTAAGCAATTATTGTATGGCACTTTGTTAATTAAGCACAACGACTATTGAGTTTTTTTTACTGTTCTAATGTCGAATGCTTATCTTGCTTGTCTAAAAACGTATACATCATTTTTTTAACGCCTGTTTGTTTATTATGATATAAGTTTTCAGCTTTGAAACTTTGATTGTGTCGATATCCCCTAACCAATAACTTTGTAACTTGTTTTCATGTTGTTGAAAGCTTTGATGAATAGCAATTGTCATCACTGTGCGTGACATTTTTACTGAAAATAAGTCTTAACTAATGACTATAAGATTTTGAATCAATAAATTCATTATTTCAATTATATTTTACACAACTTTATGCATGCTGATTATAGAAATATCATATGATAAGTTTTAGATTTATTAACATGACCTGCTGGTTTAGGTTTTAGATTATTATGTTATCGCTACCTTTTTCTGCTCATATACTTTAAAAATGTAAAACTAAAACCACAATTATGTTATTTTTAGTATTTTTAAATAACACTCAGGCTAATATAGTATTTTTGATAAATATTTAATATGTATGTATTATTATAGAAATTTCGTTTTAACTTGATTAAGTATTAAATTGTAGAATACGATTGAATTGACATTATCGAGGATTTCAATTATAACGTCTATCATACTAATGTTACTTTTTACTATAAAAAAGTGGAAGTTATGACTAATTTTTCTCTTGTTGTGTTATATTGTAAGTTTTTAATGTCAGGACTTCCATATAGTTGTTAAATTTTAGTATTAACATTTATAGAGCATTTAACAACGTCGTGCCAAAATAAATATACAGCTATATTACAAAAATACTACGATTATAATTTAACAAACATTTTATATACAAGATTATAGTTGGTGCTGGCAAATAGCACATTGGTAAAGGATCAAGTTTACATTTCATATATATATATATATAATAAAATAAGAACAAAAGTTCTAATATGTTTTAATGGTATTATAGCTTCACAATAACTTAAAGAAATGAGGTTAAGTTACATGGTTTTTAAGAGGTGCAAGTATTTTCTTTAACTAATGTAATATGCAGTTGAAATAATTCATAGACACTTTTACATCTAGTAAAAATGTGCGATGCTCTTTATAAATGTATATTTTTAATTTATGGCTTTAAACGGCGGAGTTCAATACCTGATATGAATTTTAGAGATGAGATCTATGGAAGAATACTCCTACGTTACTATAAAGCAACATCTACCAACAATAGATACAAAATAAACGATATATGAGTTTCGTATAATAGATCACTCTGTACTTATCACTGAAATTACTTCGATGTAAACGATCGATAAATCTAAAATAGTAAGGCGTGAACGACCAACTTTCGAGCCGTTCATAAATCTATTAGAAAATTATTCTAACTTTGTAAATTTTCCGCCAGTCGATATTTCCGTGTAAGTGTAAATCTTATAAGCAACATGGAATGTTCCACCTACATTGGAAAGGTTTAAACATAAATTATACTTGTCATTATTGAGTACTTCAATATAACATAAGATGACTATTTCAGTTGTATACATCATATACATGCATTTGTACTATGTTACTATTACACTTTTTATATGCACAAGCACTGTTATCAATTTACTTTGTTATTATGTGGTATATACTTTTTGATACTTAATTTTTCTATAATTTGTATAAATAAAATATTGTTTTAACTATTATATTTCTGCATGCAACCTTCATATTATATCCTACTTCCCTTTAAGTGTGCGAGATAATCATTCCGTCTCTAAGCTGCTCTTTTCGGCAGAAGCACAATTTTTAGTGGATAAGAGTATCTTTATACTCAACCAGTAAGTATGTAACAGAAAAACATAATTTTTTTTAAAAATAAGTTCTGAACTTATACTCCTAATGATAATAAATCAGAATATCGGAAAACCAAAGTTCAACGTTGAATGTAGTACTACATTAAACATTAAAACTATTTTTATATTTATCGTATCATTAATATCTTCTTTAACATTTTTTAACAAAATACATTTTTCGAAACAGCCTCGACGAGCTCCGCAGCGCGCAATAAAAACCATTGATGGGATCGCATTATCTTGCGCTTTCTCCCACGCACAACAAGCCGCCTCCCATTTAGGCGCATGAGAGCAAGAGAGGATCGCAGCCTCTCTTAGGGCATCGAATTTATATATCGACGTTTGATCGCTCGATCGGATAAGCATCAATTAAAGAGCGGCCGTACACAGTCTTCCCAGATTTCACTGGGCTGCCAGGGCTGTTACTGCTGCTGGGAGACGAGGAGATCGTCGGCGCCCGCAGACAATGAACAGGTAAATCAGTAACATCGTGCGGTCGCCCAACTTCCGAGTCGTTGCACGACTCTCTTCGCTTTGACGTAACTGTGCTGTTGTCGAGAATAGAGAGAGAGAGAGAGAGAGAGAGAGAGAGAGAGAGAGGGGGGGGGGGAACAGGAGACAGAATATAACGTAATTGAACGATCATCCGATTGCATCGATATATACAAGGTAAAGGAACGAGCTTCTTCGTAAGTTCACGTAATAGCCGCCTGTTTAAAGCATTTGAAGAGAGAAATTTTTATATTTACATATTCATATGTGGGTCTTATTGGTTAGTTAAATCTTCGATATATATTAAGATTTAGTTACTTAACACTTCAATTAATTATTCAAAATCGCTCGCCGAAAATCAGTGTAGATCCTTATGCTATGTAATAAAAATTTACCACATTTTTAAGCATCATTGAATTCTACTTTTTCAGATATAGAATTCATTGCACTGTTCACAGTTTTATAAATATTCTATAGAATTCAGAATGAATAACCGATACTCGACTTAACGTCGTAACATTCACGATCAGACGTAACGTATGTAATCGTTCGGAAATCCCACCCTCAACGGCGGGACATCCGCGTATAGTCGCGCTTCTTTATTCTATAGGTGCGCGCGCGCATATAATAGCGATTCCGCATTTGACACGCGGCGCTGCGGGTTTTTCCGCCTTTGCGGCCAGTCCTCTAATATATAGTTCCGGTGAAAGCCTTTGGTGTACAACGCGAAGACCGGCTATATCCTATTATGTGCGGGTAACTCGCCAATGGCTTTGAATATTGGTAAGTGCGTTCGATGGAGCGGGAGGTGAGAAGTTATTATATGTTTCCGTTTCCGCGTTGCATTGATTTTTGTTGTGTGTACTTTTCTACTGCTTGAGATTAATTATTGCGTTTTTTGCGCGTCAGACGTCGGATTTTGTTGGATAACTCTTTTCAAATATTTGCGTTTGATGAAATGATGTAATAAATAATCGATTGGTGGTCATGCAGCTTTATTGAAAATATTTTGTTTACATTTGCTATAAAAAATTTTATTACCTTTAACGATGTATGATTATACATAAATTACCTTGTTTATTTAAAAAAAATCTACCTTTCTATAAGCAATTAGCTTGTAAAGAATATTCGCTCCATTGAGCAAGAGATGGTGTATTAACGTATAAATTTGTCTTCGCCACGAACATCAAAAGATGCTTTTGGGCAGTTTTACAAGTGTGACGTCAAGTCATAATATTGGATAACGATGCTACACGATAAGAAGCTATTAATGAATTTTTACGAGTCACGTGGCATAATATTATCCATAACTACACTCTCTCTTTCTCGTTAAAATCAATAGACCACTTTTATTTATCGAATCGAAAAGCCATATATACGAGACGAAATCGAAAGTATTAATTGCTCGTATTTACTTACGGAGCACACAAGCACCGTATTACGTCGGCCTTAACATTAATCCAGAAAAATCAACTTGTATATTATACAGAAAACAAATAAAAGGCTTGAAGGAGGTCTTCGGTCATCCGAAAGTTGACGTGTTTCAATTTCGATATTATACAACGGTGCGGGATGCAAGGTGAGTAGGGTTATATATATTATATATTTGTCGCGGGTCAGATTTCATGAAAAGTGAAATAAGATCAGATGGATTCCATTGCCTCGCGGTGAGTTTCCTGATTGATATACACTAATGGACAATGTAGGGCGCGTGTATTTTGTTGCTGCTGCTGAAATGGGTCTCGAGTGCAGTGGACCTTGGAGAGCGTAAAGTTTCGACTTCGAGTGGCTTTGCAATCTCTTCGCTGTGACTTTTTTTCGAAAATCTGGTTCACCGAAACAATAACAAACCTTGTTCGACTTAAAAATATTTGCTCGGTAACTATTTATAAGTCAAATCTGGCATACTGTATTCTATTTATAAACGTTTATATTACTGTATACTAATAAACGCATATATATATATATATATGTATACTATTTAAAACGTATTTGATTTAAAGAATCGTAGATTGAAACGCAGAATTGTCAATCCTCGTGATGGCAGGTTATTAATACCAGATTTCTGGAAATTAATCAAAGTTGAACGTAATTGGCATTCATTAAAAGTAACGTGAATGGTATTAGTCTAGGCAGAGCGTATATACGATTATACTGGAGGTTTTCGTGAAAGTATAGCTCATCTTGTCTTGTTTGTACAATTTAAACTTCAATTTCTGGAAATCCCGCACGTCTAACCTTCGGCCTATTTAACTTTCAGGAAAAATCGTTTAATAATGTAATATAAGAATGAAACTTTTCATTCTAATTTGAAATTTTCATCAATAATTTCACACAATATTTCCGAGATCGCTATTTTCGGGGGTGATACTGCTCCAGTTCTCATATGAATGTATCCATCGAGTCCATCAAATCCAACATAGACGATATCTATTGTTAAGCTGCATGCCCCACATTGCATTCGCGCAAAATACCCAATCGCCACAACAATTTCCCAACTTCCCAACAAAATTTCGCACATCTATTCGACGATGTAACGAATGCCAGGGCATTGCACCAGAACTGGGCACCGCAACGTCCTAAACCCTAATTACAATCATCATAGCTGCAGCAAAACAGCTCGCTAACTCTCTCGTACTCTCTCGCACCTCTTAGCCGCTATTCGCGGCCATCATCAATCCGCGGGAAAACCTCTCGTGCCGCCGCCAGTACAAAATCGTCTAGCCGTATGTACGCGTGCAGTATACGCGCCTGCGCCTCTACGCTCGCCTATACATACCTACTTCGCAACTCGCGTGCGTATTGCGACTCCTCGTGTGTTTCACAATAGCCGCCCAGAACCGTGTGCGTGTGTGTTTATGTATGAAACTGTCCCGCAAGGATGGAAAAGAGGAAAGAAAAGGACGGAGAGGACGCGAGTAGAGAGAGAAGAAGAAAAAAAAATGTGGTTGACCTTGCGGCGCTCGCGTTTCGAGACTCCGCGACTCGAGTAGGTCTACTCATCTCGTTAGTAGCACGCCGGGCTCCCAAGATGCACTTGTAGATCCCTGCGTCCCGCTAGTATACGGACGATTTTTCCCCGACTTTCGAGTGACAAGAGCTGACAGAGAGAGAGAGAGAGAGACAAGGCCCTTTCTCTCCCTACCGCACCTTCTTACCGACCACGTAAGTATCTTTCGCGTGTGTGCATGTTTTTGCGATTGCACTCCCTGTGCCCTAATTTTACGAAAGAGAGAGAGGAGGACTGGTTTATACTCACCATCTGCACAATTGAATTAAGCCGCCTCTTTTTGTCGGGTCGCCACCACGGCCGTTACACTGCTTTGTTTTGGCTGAAGTGCTTCGTTAAGCGAGCTCGTTAATTTTCGAAGGAGGAGACATTTTCGGATTATTTGTGTCAGAGAGACACACACGCGCGCGCACTTGAGTGAGGACGGAGGGTTATTTCTTTTTTTTTCTGGGATTGGGTCAGGGGCTACTTTATCGGCGCGTCGATTGGTCGAAGCGAAGGTAGTCCGATTGTTTGAAAGTGCACGAGGGGACCTTGCGCCCGACGATATCTGCTGTATATCTTATATGGGGGAGCAGTATTGGGTGCGTCCGCGATGGTAATGTGATCGATGTTTCGTTTGGAGATATGCAATTGCGGAGGCCATGTTTATTCATGAATGGAGGAATGATTATTTATTAGGGTTATCGTAAATATAAGGGTAATTAATTATAAACCATTTCATAACGTGTTTACTTCTGACTGATACCTGATGTGTTGTTACGTCTTGTATTTTTTGTGATTATAAATACATAGGGGACAAATAGTGTTGCGAATAGAAGAATTGTTTAAACAAAATTTGCATTTTAATTGTTTTTTATGCTCAGATAAGTAATTAATCAAGGATTGTCTGCCTTTGGCTAACTTGTAATTGATTTACTTCAAGGGCTGTTCAGTCTTGAACTAGATTAGAATTGTAATTTCAGTTTTATTAACTATTATGTTTTTTATGACAAATCCTTCAATTCTTCATTCGAAACATAAACAGCTATAAAACATTAATCTAATTTTAGGAAAATTATTAGATACTTTTTGCATGTTCATTTATTTTACGTATCATAAATATTAATGAAGCAAGCTTGTTATTGAGATTAAAAATAATTCATTTTATGAAATTCTTTATTCAATACAACATAATAAATCGTCTTATTTACGAGATGAAATATTAGAAATATATTATACAATGGAGAATACTCGTAAACTGTGATTCGCAGTTCGTTTAATATTATTTGTTAAGAAACACACTGTAAGCAAAGTGAACCAAAAAAAAAAGTAATCGCTGTACCTTCTATTATAAATAATAGATAAGAAATAAACTATACAGCAGCAAGCTTAAAAAGTAAATTATATTTATTAAGATTTATTACAGCACTGCAATTTTCTATGTTTACTCTTACACCCGGTATACTTCCCAGTACACTACATCAAACAGCGGATCAGCACAAAAAAATGTTTCGTAATTGGCAACTATACCAATAACCTCTTTATTGATTCAATTAAATTTACCGGCGTTATACAAAACCCACTATTCGATACACCTTTCAAAACAACTAGCCTCCCTCAAAAAAAGCACACTTCACTTTCAACGCGCAAAATAAACACACATACGCGCATTGTTCGGCGGCACAAAGCAAACATTACGCTAAAATCATTTGCGAAATATCAGCACCGCTCGATAAGCCAATCGCGTTCCTCTTGAAATTCCCGACTCGTCCGAATTTTCACTTTCAAATAACTGCTCGCCTACCGGGCAGCTCACCAATGTAAAACACAAAAAAAAAGAAAGAAAATAATAACGCAAATGTAATTGTTGTTGCAGCAGACTCGGCCAGCGCCTCTCAGGACCTTGCGCGCCCAACTTCATCAACGTCACAAGGTAAACTAGAAGCAACCGGCGAAGCTCACCGTCTTCTATTTTTTTTTCTCCTTCACTTCACGCCTTTCCCGCGAGCGCTCATAATACGCTCACCTCGCTCGCGCCATAGTTCTATACCCGGACCGCCTAATTAGAAATCCGTTATTATTCGAAAGCCGAGGCAAATGACGGCTGTGCGGAAAACTGCTGCGGTGCAATTTGCTCGGGTGTGGATGATAAAATCGGGATAAAAAAAATTCGGTATCGCGCGCGGTCCTCTCGGGCTGCGCGCGAAGTGTTTGCGAGATCGTTAAAGTCGCTCTTTTTGCGTATGGAGGATCGTTTCTCGGTTGCGGCTGATATTAATTTTCTTTGTAGTCGTGGTGCAATAACGCTGTTGTTTTTTAGAAACTAGTATATACGCACCTGATATCGACTAAGAATCATTCGATTCGAGGGGTGTATTATTAAGCGATATGCATTTATTAATTACCTGTTATTTGAGTGCTTCTTTGAAAACACGCGCATAATTTATTTGTAAAGTTTTTTGGTTAAAGGGATTACAATTGAGGTCGGCCAGTGGCGTATACCTAAGATGATTAAGAGATATCTAAAGTTTCTTTCGCGAAAATAAAAAAGTTGCGGTACACGTCGTCGAATTAAGAAGCTCGAAGCAGAATGAAGTACTTCGTTAGCATTAATTAAGTAATATGTTACATAAAATGATTTTATATGCGATCCCTTTATTATGCGGGGCTTGGGTGATGTACATGTCAATTTAAAATGACATTCGCGCAAATAAAAGTATAGCTATCTGATTGGCAATGAATTTTTCTTTTTTTTTTCTTTAAATAAAATAACCTCAAAGCTTTTTTCAATGTGAATGATAGCAATTATTTTTTACTATTATTTCTAGGTAGCCATGAATAATCATCAAATCTTCATTCAATTTTTGGATGTAAAAACATTGTTGATTTAAAACATGTTTTTTCATTCATAAAATTTAGGACCACAGCTTACATTGCTTGCATCAGATTTATAATTAAATATAAGATGGAAAGATTTTGACGTTAAAATTCCATTCAGGCAAAAAAGTAATCAATCTTTTTCACGATCCAATGATTTCTCTCTTTTTAATGCGAAGGAAACAAACACTAGTTGGCACAACCTCTGCAGGATAAAAAAAAAAGAAGCATTGACCCAAAAAACGAGCTATAAGTAAATAAAGTCGTTATCCGATGCTCGCTCATTCTTATTCAACACCTGATCTTCGCTGACAAAACCGTATTGTAAGCACGCGGATACAATCACGTCCACATCGCAGCTTTCCTCGTGATTGAATTCCCTGAAATCTGCGCTGCACAACTACAACGAAGCTATCGGACTTTTACGTAAAGCTATAAAAAAGGGGACAAAATGCATACAAATCTTCCTCCAAAGCCAATACATTGACAATAAGTAGAGAGAAAGAGAAAAAAAAGGATAGAACGTGCGAGTCGAAAATTGAAGTACGCCTCGTGGAATCATAACATCTGATCGTCGATGGTTATGCGTCCGAACGGTTATGAAACTACGTATATATATATATAAAGACAAGCAGCAGCGGCGGTACGTGAAAAACCCATGATTATGTAAAAACTCGCGTGTGCGCGCGCTTCAAAATCCGCATAACACATATATACATATATATATATACACACACAATCGTACGATCCAAGACGACGAGGTTGTGGCTGTGTGTATAAATACATGTCGATTTCTAAAAGATCGCCGGGACACTTTTGACTCTTGGGTGGAATCCCTTTCCCGGTATACAACACACACATCCTGTCTCGCTCGAGTTAAGGCTGACCTTAATTGGAAGGTTTAAGAAAATGCAAGCAGTAGCGAGCAATGACGCGCATGCTATGGAAATTGTAATTAGTGTGCAGTTGTTGTGTTTGAGATACGGAGGATTATGTAAATTTGGAGGGCAGATGTGGGCTCTTTTTCTGGTGGCGTATGGGCTATCGACTTTTGGATGTACGATACGCGTGAACGACTACTCCTTGCGCACCGCGACGTCAATTAAAGGAACTTTTGTTACGCGGAGATCGGAACAAGCGCCTTTTATGCAATGGCCATACCTGAAGTGCGTCGTTAACCTTTTTTTTTTAATGAGATCACTTTCTTATAATGATTCGCTTTTTTTTTAGATGTTTATAATACTCTTAATTTGAAGTTTATGCAAACAGCCTCGTTTACGAAAATTCGACAAAAAGCGCTCGTAACTGCACTCTGGCCAAGTTGATTTAAAAATACTGTCGCCGATTGAAAAACTACGAAATACAATAAAAGGGTAATAACTTTAATTAATTCGGAATAACAAAAGAAACGGCTATTCGCAAATCTTATGAAATGGACTATTGATTAACAACGCGAAAAAAAGTTGAAAGCCATAAAGATTTTCGCGACTGGCAAACGCATTCCCAATACAACCTACTACCGTAAGTGCGAAGTTACATAAAACCATTAAAAATAGCCGAGAAAGGAACGATTTTGAAATCACCTCTAATATATACGTTATATTACGCACGTGTCCATCACAATGTGCCATAATTGACTCTGTGTGTCATCCTCTTTCCCAGATCCGCACCACATAATAAAGCAACGAGAGCCGTTAATTGACGTAGTTACCGGTCAGCACATTGCAACGGGTCACAGACCGCAACTCGTCCCCTGTCAACTTAGTCAAACACGCGCGCTGGCAAAAGTTCATCGTAATATCCAGTTGGTACACTGGGAAAGTTCTTACCAAAGAGATTGACAGTTGACTATATGTATCTGTTACAAGGATCGCCATATGGATATTAGCAGGTCGTAGGTTATTCCCGTTCCTTCGCAATCCTCCACAATTTCGCAATGATACAAACTCGTGTGCGCAAAAATCGAATGCTAAAATGCTCGTGTCGCGTGTACATATGATACAGCATCGATATATAGGTGTCACACGCGTGAAAGTTTGCAGCATCATTCGCTTCTCGCACAACTCGACTTTTATATTGCCGTGCACTTATGCAATTTTCCAACTGGCGCCGCGAATGTATGGTATTGGCACTCTTCTTGCGCGAGCTTTACATCTCTTGCATCCTCACTCTCGCGCACGCGCATCCAGAAAGGCGGCAAAAAATATACGTTCACGCGCACGTAATCGTCGCTGCTGCTGATGCTTGTTTTAATTCTCCTCGCCACAGAATCACCTTCTTTTCGAGTGCATGTTTAATGGGTGTGCAATGGAATTTAATGCATGCCGTGCGTGTGTGAAGTTGGTCGTTATCCGTAGCGAGGACTCGAATCGTCGACCGGTTTGAAAAAGTCTCTTCGTTTCATCTGAAGTTTTGCAATGCTCTAGAATATAAATAACCTTGTCTTGCGATATGATGATTGCGAGTCTAGAGTGTGTGACATACATTTGATTTTTGCAGGACTGTATAAGAGCTGAATTATGGATGTGCATTAAACTTCTACAGGTTTTTGCAGCCGAAGGATTTATAGGTCATTGAAATGCGTTTTTTCTATGCTTGACTAAAGATATCGACAGCTTGGGCGCGAGTGTAGCATTGTAAATTTTAACATAATAATTGATCTGGTTCATTACTGATAACATGCATATTGTATATGAATAGCATGCGTAGAGATTTTTCTGATACACTGGTTTTAAGAAAGTGCGATCGAGATCTATGGGTTTTTGGCTTGTCGGTCGTTTTACAACGCCATATTATATTTTAGCCTTAATGTTTTTATGAAGCGCGATTTACAACGTTCGTTGAATATTATTACATTATAAATTATTTGCACAAAATGCATTGTAGTAACTACAATGTGGTTTATGATTGAAAATTCTATAAACTAGAATAAAGTATGTTACATATATATTATGAAAATGGAAATTATCAATTATACGTATAATATATGCATATAATTTATAGAATAGTTATGCAGTTGTTATGCATTGAATAGAAACTTGAAAGACCTGCATAATCAGGCAAGGATTGTAAGGATCGGAAAATTAATAATAATAAAGGTTCATTTATAATAGCAAATGTAAGAATTGTTACGGAATATTAAAAAAAAAGGTTAGCATTGTTCTTTTAGTTATCAATGTGGTGAGATGTGATTAGAAAATATGCATCGCTAGGAACAAAATAAACAAATCTAATTAAAATAAAATTTGAAATGCAAATGAATATCGATAATTTGACAGTTTGACCGCAGTAGTTTCATCTCCGTGAATAAGTTTTGTTTGCAATTTACATGCCAACACATTTTCTCTTCCTACTTTGTCTAGGTGAAGAGGAGAAATTACCATTGTTAGTATATCTCTCTTTCATCATACTTAAACGTATGAGTTTGAAAGTTCCTTATCTCGTGAGTTTGCTCTCTTCGGACATTTGTACCGCGACTAAATCACAAAATACAGAGAATCGCAGGTAATAGTTCCTTCATTGCGCAATATTTAACAAGACGAAGATGCGTCAGTACAAACTTGAAGGAAAGTAATGACTGTCACAGTTCACTTTCTCGTACAATTGTTACTGGTCTCGATTTATTTGACGTTCAAAGTGTATTTAAAATTTTTCTTGTTTTTTCTTTGAACAAAAATAACCACTGATTATTTGAAATATTTGGTACAATCAGATGAAAAGAAACGGAATAAGCATTTAAACATTGCTTACTAAAGATTCTTCTGTATATTTTCAGCAAATTCTTTTGCGAGATATCACCATAAATTCTGTACTTGGACTTCACATAGACTTTAAATTTCGACATCAAACAAAATGTAACTTTATCGACAATATATTTTTCTACCAAGCCACATAACGTTCCTTACGTGCAGTTTGCATTTGCATATCAAACTTATGTTGGTAATGAATAAAAATGATTTGTTTGTATAAACTAAGATTTAAATAATGGGTGTACTTAATATGAAAAGCTATTATAATAATTTCTGAAAATATACTTTGTTTAGGCTTCACATTTTTTTGTTTTCCACCTGACTTTCACAATGAAATTGATTTTTATCCTGAATTACTTATTAATATGCACATAACAGGTAAATATATAGTTCTATTTGTGAACTCAAAAGTAATAAATTAATCAAAATGTTTTTTCTCTCTGAGCTCTTAATTTTCTTATCTAAGTATAATTGTACAAAAATTTAAATCTCTCTCGTACATTTTTGTAAGCTAAATTTATTGGTATTCCGTTGAAGCAACGCCATTTATTTTGATTTACGTTATCATCGAGCGCATAATGTTATCCACTCGCGTTCCAACCTTATCCACCAAGATTTATCCCTCTAGTCTTACAATTCTCCTTTACCGCATCTTTTACACACTACTGTACTTTTCCAACTTCGATACTTCTGCCCAGGCAGCGTTATAAATCTTGTTTCATTTGCCTACCAACACTTTCGGCCGATGCCAACAATATTGTTACCCAATATCACGCGTAGTATCAGTCCTTCGATAGTACCGAATATACACGCAAGTATAACCATATTTCATACAGCCGTACACCTATACATACTCCGATTTGCGAAACTCCAGCTGCACCGCTTCATTACTAACAGATACATACTAATCATAACCGGTTACGGAAGCAATTAACGCCGGCGGGTCAGTACTGCGCAGTAAACGCGTTTTGCTCAATTTGAAAACGCGCAGCTACACAGGGCTATTAAGCTATATATAGTCGGTCGAGCGAATTCCGCGGTTCGAAGTGCAAATTTTCGACGTCGCTTTCGCGCGCGGCAACTGTGCGCGCCGGCCAGGGCGAATCAATCGAAGCGGAACGCGCGCAATCATATATTGCCGGTCGCACCGTATAAGCAAATATAATGACCGACTACCGCAAGCGGTGCACATACGAGTTTCACGAGATAAAAAATTGCGAATGCGAATTTAAACGCACTCGTTAATCTTTTTTTTCTTCTTTGCGTTACATTGTTCATTACTTAATAGCGCGCAATATGACATAATTTAATTAAATTGCGAGTCATCGCGAGGGATGGATAAATGCTCTCATATTCGTCAATCGCTCCAACTATAAATTGAGTATTTTTTTTTGCTATTCCGTTACGAAAGCGAGTGTGAGAAATAAGCTCTGCTTGCTATGAAACTACCAATTACGTATCTGATTACGGGGAAAACTCACTTTTTAGCTTACAATAATTAGCGCATACACTCGGTGTATCACACGGCGAACGTATCGTTCGAACATGCGCATTTCACTTTAACGACACATTGTTAAGCGCAATTTAAGCATCGATGTTTAAACCAAAAAAAATATCGGTCGATGGACGCGATTGCAGAGAGAAAGAGGAAGAGAGCGAAGTCAGCCTCATAAACTTCAATTAACGAAGAACAAGAAGCGTAGCCCCACTCGGTAACACAATGCAATCGCACCTCTCTCATCTCCGTCGCATTCCTTAAATAAACAAGTCAATCCCCCCTCCATGCGTGAAAAAAGGTCTCCGCCAGTTAAACTCGAGTACTTGAAATATCTTCGGAAATCGGGAAAAAGAATTTCAATGCGCGAACCGTGTACGTAAGGGCAATTAAGTTGCGGCGGGCCGGCGGGCGATCAGCGCCTGTGCGACCGCAAACACCTTCTACACACGCGTTATACGTGTGTACTGGAGCCCCGGAAAATGCGCTCTAGACGTGTCCGCAATCGAGAGTGAAAGTGTGCGTGTATTACCGACGGCGGCGGTTAACCCGCAGCCCGAGTTCCTCGACTGTACGCTGCAGTTGTCATTCCCCACGTGGTGAGCGAGCCTCTCCTCACCGCGGGAACACTCGTGTTTCATACGTGTTTGTCGTGTACTTCTGACTCTTTGATTTTCTCTCTTCTTTTTTCTTTCTTCGCCGTGTTACCGTTGACGTGTGTGCGATCGATCGTTGTGCCTGCAGGAGAGATGACTCGTCGACGCTGCTGGGAGACGTGATTTTTCGATTCTGGATACGAGGAGGTCAGTACATTGCGCCGCTTATACGCGCGGATTGTGTAAGATGGATTTTGTGCGATTGATGGGCTCGTCGCTGGCAGAAGATGCTAATAGGGAAACTTTATGATTGATCGCAGTGATGTAGTGATGTAAATGTGATGGATTTGTTTCGATGGGGGGGTTAACACCGTGCCACTATAGTCGCTTCGCTTTCTCATTTTTGTTTTCCTCCTACCTCCTGTCTCCTGCGCATCTATAAATTGAATAGCGGCTGATTTTTTAGCTTTCAACGTATTGGTGATATAATGAAACTGACTGTGGACTCAGGGTGATTGGATAGGTTTCGTTTTTGTCCTATCCTAAATGTTCCTCTTGCAGTACGAAGTATAGTTAAGTTTTCGTGGTAAAAAATAATATGGACGCACTTGAAGATTTTGCAGGCGCTTATTCCGTTTTGTTATAGTACTTGCTGAAATTATAATATTTAAAAATTTGGAAGTAATAATTGTTGTGATAAAGACGTAGACATGTAACGGTTTCCTTCGAATGCGAAATATCAAACCGATATAATTAATTTTTAGACAAATTCGTTCTTTCAAACTGACTTTTTATATGGTATCAATCAGACCGTACGGTTATATTTCCGATTGTAGACTTTCTTCGACGATATATCCTATCCACCTGCAATTTTTAAACCGGTTCACTGACTAGGAGTAATTCTGTTTTCATTTCGCGGAAAACGAAATGTAAAAGAGTGCCCATATAGAATATATTCTATAATGTTATATTGCCATTGGAATCACTTATTCTATTTAAAATCAATTCTGATTGGTGCTATTTGAATTTTATGTGGAATAGCTATTTATTTTCACTCGAGTTAATGGATCAGAAAAAACGATGTGAGCCATTAGAAAGGGAAAATAAATTGTTTTGCATGAAAAAATTATTTTACAAAATTCAATGATGATATTGACATTCACGAAAGTGAATGGGAAATTGAGTAGGATCTCGTTACACGAGAAAAGTTATTATGTAAAGGTACGAGTAAGACAAGGTTAAGTAATCCGGATGTTAAATAATGAGTATGGAAGTAAATGAAAGTTGTAAACTTGAATTTGTTTGTCTTCGATTGAATTTGAATATAGCGATGTTTTAAACAAATAACAAACTTATAAAAGATTATTCGGTTACTGGATTAACGAAAACTTTGTATTTGATTTTATTGAAGTTAAATGCGATGCTATTAAAATGAATTATATCCCAAACGAGGAAAATTAATACTAGTACGTATATAGATCTATACTAATTAGTACAAAGTTTTTACTTAATATTAGTAGGTAATTAAATAAATTGCGAAAATGTTCCTTAAAAATTATTAGTGTAATAAGTTAGTGATTATGCATTTAATATTGCTTATTAACTGATTGCTATGAAAAACACAAACATAAAAAATTATATTTTATATTTAAATTTTCATCATATCAATATTGCATATAAAGTAAAGAATTTTCTCTTCAAGATGTTTTAGAATGTGATATTGTACAATATAGTTAGATGTCGTAATGTAATTTCCACAACAAACTTTCTATACTATTTAGAACTTCGCATGCAGTCGAATGTGTGTCTTTTAGCTATTTAAAATAGTTTTCTATTACAAGCTGCAAATAATATTTCATAATATATACCTTATTTTTGAAATTCACATAAATAATCAAAAAGTAGGATAAACAACGTATGATGTCGGTAAGAATTTATGAATGTCTGTCGTCTTCAAAATTATATTTATATGGAAGAAATGTAGTTTTCTTTTTCTAGACAAAAGCTCAAACTTATTGAATCACCTTACGTTAACCTTAAGTGCCACATTAATTCACAGTCGTATCTTTTTCTCTTCTGTCATTTGGTTTCTTTTTGGACACGTGTACTCTAGCATGTATCTATAAATATATTTTTCCCCTATTGTATCTTTACGTCTTTTTCTACTATTCTTTCTTTATTTTGTTCGTTAAAAAATGCGTAGCACGTGCATGTAAATGATTTGACTGCAATAATACAAATTGGTTTCAAAAAAATAACAATATTTAATATAATTTGCATTAAATATGCATGTATTAGTATATATTTAATATTTTTTTATTGAAGATTAAAAAATCTGTATCCATTAGGAAAAATACCATCTGCCAAAAATATGCATATTTAATTATTATATAAAATAAAATAAAAATAAAATAAAGCTATTATTTCCTGCAATCAGTTAAAAAAAAAACTCTTTTTACTGATCAAATGAATTTTCAGGATACAGTATACAAAATACCTTAGCGATATTACAATATTTTGCATATTTTTGGCTTAGCAAAAAATGCTTTGATTTATACAGAGTAAATAAATTCATCACGTTTTCTTGGATGTCTATCATTTCTCAAGTGTTTTTTATAAATAGCATTTCCAATAGTCTTTAAATATTTGTCTAATTATCTAGGCACAGTGAAATTGCATAAGGAATCTGCTAAACTTGCACTATCATTTAGATTATAAAAAAACATTTAAGGGATGAAAGATAGAGATTAATTTTTATAAAAAATTCTCTGTTAGCACCTCGATAATGATGTAAACATTATAACGTTATTCTAATTTCATAAAATTCAATTTAGTAAGATTTTGGTCTCAAACTGCTGTTCATATGAATGTAGTATACGTAGAGACATTATTCTAATTAAATGTAATATAGAAGCCACAGGGATTGGAGCTGTGCATCTCTCTTACGATACTGTATAATGGAGGAATTTTTTGTTCTCGCTCGCTCTGGTCTCTCTTTACTCCCGCGCTTTTTCCGTACATTGGTAGTAAATCTGAGTCAGTGAGACTCACTACGAATCAGTAACTATTTTCTGTGTTGCAGTGTCCAATATCCTACCGATTCAATTACTGCACTAAATAGTGTCACAGCTAAATAGTGAATACTCTCAGATTTGTAATGAATCTCACGGTGAGGTATTTAGTGAAACAAAACTATAAACATTGGCGTTATATTTACAATATATATATATATATATAGCAACTATTATTACTTTATTCTTGTAAAACCAAAACTAATTTTTGCTTACTTAAAAAAAGGAAGTTTTGTAATCGGGAAAAAATGTTTATTTAAAAAAATATTTAGGAATATACTTAAAGTATTTCTGTATAGAAATAAGTGATTTTTTCCGTGTATGCAAGTGTTATTATCTCTTTTTGAATTTTTTTAGAAATAAGCATAACTGATTTTCAATTATAAATTTTTAATTTTTTATATTTTGTTCTCTTTTAAAATAAATTTTTATGATAATTAATGCAAGCTGGTATGGCAAAAAGGAAAAAATTCCAAATAAAGAAAATAAATTAACCTTTATTCAAGCAACTATTTTTTAATTGTCAACGTACATGAACACTACATAAAGCTTATTTAATTTTGTTGAATTTTATCACATTTAAGAAATTCTATTAGAAAACAACACATTGAAATTAAATAGCCAATTATTAGTAATAAAATTAAAATTAGTGCAGGGCTATTGCTGTGATTTTTATTATTTCCATGAGTAGGTGCCTGGACAGTTTGGTATTTTTGTTGATTTACTGTCGCGAAGTAAAGGCGAGATTCGTGAATTCTTTGAAGAGTATCTTGAAATGCATCGGCATATGGTGAATCACTTGCAAAGTAATATGATCGATAAAAGCAATCAAATTGTGGTTTAGCTATTTTTAATGCTGGCGATCCATCCGCATTCATGTATAATTTTGTGTAAAATTCTGCGTTATACATTGGTAACAAACAAGCGCAATTTTTATACTGCATTGAAACTTCTAAATAATCTAATACATTTCCTACCCGAGTTGTGTTTAATAGTAAAAGCTGTGCCCTTCGGTCATCATATTTAGAAATTCTAATGAAATCAGTATTATCGATAATCAGTGGAACCTGCGCCTTTTCCATTGCATCGATACTGTCTAGCAACAGTTCATCCTGAAATAAATTTATATCTAAAAGGTGCGAATAAAAATGCATGGAATATTTCAAGGACACAAGAATAATGGTAGAAAGTATCATTCTATCAGATAATTTTTGTGGATGAGTAGGCCTCGGTATTCCACAGAGGATTAAGAGAATATTAAAAAATGTAAAGCGCTTTGTTACAATCTTCAAAAGGTGCATTATGTAAACTAAAACTGCAACACCTGCAGGAATTAGAATTACGTCGTCAAATAATTCGTAAGGTATTTTTAAATTTTCCGAATACACAAATGGAACTACTGCCACAAGTTTATCGCAAGGACGTCCTGTATCTAATTCGAGTGTAGCATCGGCTTGTGGCATCAGATGTTTCGGAATTGCTGGCAAAAGTATATCTCCAACGCGCTGTTGAAATGCTTCATTCAATTGGAGTATATGTGGATAAAATTTAATATATTCAAACATTATCAAATTATAAGAGAAATTCAGTACTTGCATTGCAATCAAAATATCTGGATAGTAAAGACGAACGTCAGTTTTATTTCCTGATTTTGTTACGCTTACATATGGTGGAATATGCGTGGTCAGTGAGTTCAAAGGATAACCATTGGCATTTCTAAGCTTGTTTGGAAAAATATATTTGCTTTCGTCAAATAATTTCTTCGTGAAGACGTGATAAAATGGGTTGTAATAGTAAACATAGGGTATTGTTTTTTCTAACTCGTCATTTGTGTCTACTTCTATTATAGTTATATCTAAGACTTTTTGTTTCCAGCTATACATAAGAATATTTTTGAAATCACGATCAAGAAACAGTTTTTGTTTATTTAGAAAAATAATTAAGTAGTTCGGTTGCGGTAAATTAGGAGACAGTTTGAAAACTTGTTCGAATCGATCCACATACAGACCTCTTGCGTTAAAATTATTACTGTGATGAAGAATTATGTAAACTGCTTTATTCCGAGGATGCTCAAAAATAGGCATGTCCAAGGTTCGATTATCACCTGTAGATTCCATTATTGCCAAATCTATTATCACAGTTGGAATGTTGTGAACGATCCTTTGATAAATTGACCTTTGATCTTGTATACTATAGATTTCTGAGCTGTTAGAGAACAGTGTGATTTGATAGGGTCTTAAATTTTGCGTAATTTTCGGCACCAGAGAATCTAACCATAGATGGTTCGTTGCTACTATTGAGTATTTATTCAATTTGTGAAAAACAATAACCAAAAACACAAAAAACATTTTCTAATTATTATTCTTTAAATTTATTTGGAGCATAAAGTTCACAGTTATATGACCGAAGATTCAAACGAATTTAAGATCACTCTTTGCACTCGTGTGCGGTTGCGGGACACCAAATATCGTTATAATATATACCAAAATCTTGTTTCAAGAACACAACTACCACCGCAAGAAGGAATAATAATACAGACCGACAAGAACTTGTGGAACTCGTCGCGCGTCTGAAAATGTGAAGAGAATACTGTATTTTGTTTATAATAATATCTTATTTAAAGATCTTACAAATAGCTTCGTTTAACGATAAACGATTAAGTAAGTTTTAAAGTATTTTAACATTGAAAATTTAAGTAAAAAAGAAAATTTCGCTTAAATAAATATACTATTGGTAATGCATCAGTAATACGTGATGAATGAGTATTGATTTTATGTGATCAATATTGGATATTGCTTATATGTATATATGGGCCATTTACAAAAAAACGTAAATTTAGGAAAAGGTACGCAGAAGAAATTTTTAAAAAACCGGTTATATTTTAGATCTACAATTTTTTTAAAACTTGACATACATTAAAATATTATATTTCACTCATATATCTTTAATTTTATCAAGTATAAGAAAACTAAAAATAATTTGTTTTCATTTTTGTAAGACTATACTTCCACTGTAGTTTTTTGTTAAAATTAGGTGGCAACTTTTGACACATAATTAAAATGATATAAAAATAATTTAAATATTATTTTAGTAATTAAAAGTAATCTATTTATAGTAACAAAAACTTATGCGCTATACATTGTAAAATTACATAGTGCTTAGATACATAATGATAGATACATTGTAGTTATTTGAAATTTTGCGGCGAGTGCTACGTTTTTAGTACATGTTTGGTTTAACCCATTAACGACCAAGACCCCGAATTTTCAACATCTTTTTCAAGGCTTTTTTTCAACTAAAAAAAAGGTTTGAAAAAATTTGAAAAAGATCATATTCGACATATTTTGAGCTGTTATTTCGAATGGTGATACCGATTTGTTATTAAAATACTCCTGCAAAAAAATATGGCGTGTTTTTTACGAAAAAAAGTTAAAAAATTTGGAAATTTTCAATTTTATGAATTTTTTTTATAAGGAAAATGCAATGACAATAATTCAAAAT
>UELV01140974.1:0-15912 GCA_900490015.1 Megastigmus stigmatizans | reverse complement strand
GAGAGAGAGAGAGAGAGAGAGAGAGAGAGAGAGAGAGAGAGAGAGAGAGAGAGAGAGAGACTCTGAGAGAAACAAGATAAGCTTGGCCAAGTGAGAGGGAGAGACGACTGAAAAAAGAGGAAAGCTCGGCAGAACGGCGAACGAGAAAGAGGGGGATTCGCCAGAAACTAAGACGATAAAAAAAGATCTCTGAGGACAAGGAAAACAAAATATCAAATTTAGGTCGAAGTTGGAAAGTAGGGGAATCAAGAGCGAAAAAAATTAAAAAATGGTGCATCGAGAAAGATTGAGATAAAGTGGGAGACAATAGTTTTAATGAAGTTCATTTTTAAGGCCGTGTGTTCTGACGACTTTGAGAAAAAAGGGGCCCAGGAATTACTGCGTTTACGCTATCTGTTCGATAATAACAAACTTCTGAGTTTATGTGTAAGTAGAGAACTTTGTGTGGAAGTGTACTCGTCGTAAACAAACTGATGGATAAGATTACTGTACTATAATTGGCAATAAATCTGGCTACGCTAATGGTCCTGACTGAAAAAAATTGAATTAACCCTTAACTGACACACGTCAAAATAATAACGTAAATAACACAGGGGGTATTTCAGACCCCCCAGTGGGCAAAAATGTTTATAACTTTTTTATTTATTAATATTTTCATTTGAAATTTTTTTTACAAGTACCTTAAGGTCTCTACTAAAGGGTATTTTAGTTCATAAGATCCAAAATTATTGTTTAGATATTGAAAAAAATCGAAATTTGTTTAAAAAACTGAAAATCTGTCCCTTTTACTAAAAAATTCATAACTTTTTGAAATTTGAATATTTTCCGATGAAATTTTAATGGCTAACTCGTAAAACTATAACTTTTAGGATAAAATTAGTTTTTATCAATTTTATCAATTTTTCAAAAAAGGTATTTACTTGAAAAAAAACTGATGAAAAAAGGACGAAATAAATGAAAAATTTTGGGTCAAAAACACTCTGGGGTCTTTCGGACCCCCAGTGTCATTTAAGGGTTAAATTACGCATCCGATTTGTTTACTGAAAGACTCGGATTAACTTTTTTTTATAGATAGTAAACAGTTTTCAAAATAAAAATTTGTAAACATTTGAAAAAGGTATGAAAGATAGGTACAAAGGTAGGTACAAAGATAGGTACAAAGAAAAATTTGAATTGTTTAAATTCGTCGAGCTTTAGAACAAAAAATTGAAACGTATGTGAAACTTCGTTTTTTCCCCATTTATTGAATATAACCATCAATTTTTCAAACTTTCAGAATTTCGATCGTGTAAATAAATGAAATAATTTTTAGATATGAATACCTAGAAGAAATAGAAAATAAATTTTCCTCGTCAGATAAAAATAAATCAAATTCTGTACATATTGGAGTTATTATTAAATAATCAAAATCTCATCTATATACGTTCAAGCTAGTTTTCCTCATAATAATAACTGCGATTGAGCGAGAAAATGAATCTTGCAATGAAAAATCAATATAGACTGTAGCTCAATATTATGGAGGCTCCTCTCGTTAAGAGATTGTCGAGACTTTCGGTTGAGCTTCGGTGATGGGGGAACAGAACGATTGCAGAGGTTGAAAATCTCCCGGACCTTCATATGGGGGTCGAGACGGGAATTATTAATTTTCCGATTAACTTGTAGGGTGAAGTATTAATAACCTGATTAACGGGAGGCTCCTTAACTCCCTTTTTCCATCCTTGCGTATGCGCGTAGGCAGGAGAGTGAGCGACCTTTCGATGGAATGAGAGAGAGAGAGAGAGGGAGAGAGAGAGAGAGAGAGAGAGAGAGAGAGAGAGAGAGAGAGAGAGACTCTGAGAGAAACAAGATAAGCTTGGCCAAGTGAGAGGGAGATATGACTGAAAAAGGAGGGAAACTCGGTGGAACTGCGAGCGAGAAAGAGCGGGATTCGTCAAAAACTAAGAAGATAAAAAAAGACTGGAATCACCTAGGACGAGGAAAGAAAAACAGCAAATTTAGGTCGAAATTGGAATGTAGGTGAAACAAGGGTGAAACAAATTAAAGAATGGAGCATCGAGAAAGATCGAGATAAAGTGGGAGGAAATATTTCCTGCTATCCGACATGAGCTTTATAGAACTTGTAATGTGTGCGGCGATGTATTAGTCAATTTTTCAATTTTTAAACGCGAGCATTACAAAATTTCCAAGCAAAGTGCATCCATTAGCCAAAGCAGCCTAAACTATCCAATTAAAAAAAGAGAAGCTCCTGCAGACGTTGAGCAAGAAACAAACGAGGGGGGCAAAAAAAAAGAGAATGAAAAATTAGAGTAAACGAGTAGGAAACAAAATAGATAGAAAAAAGACAGAACGCGATGTAGCTAAAAAATGGAGAATGGCACAGTGGAGCCAAAGGGACAAGAGAGGAACACAGAGTTTCAAAAGGATCGGTGGGCCGGCTGCAAGCGCACCAAGGCTGTAATTCACTTTGCTCTTTTTCCGCAGACTTTTATCCCGTCTATTCTGCAGCTTGTCGGCCGACGCACACACACACATAGTGCTGCCCAATTTTACACCAATTCGCGTGTTTCTTTTTGAATGCGGGTCCAAGTCAGTTCGCATTTTTACCTCGTTCCACCTCCTTTTTTTTCATTGTCCGAAATGCGCGTATTGATAAAACATTCTTTTAGTAGCTTTGAATTTTACCCAGTCGTCAAAGACTTCGAGTGTTTAACCAGAGCTATTAAATTTGATATCTTACTCACGTTAATATTTTGAATTCCTTTGCGTGTTTATTGATTATTGGTTACGCCAGTTGGTCTACTACATCGGTAAATAACTTTAATTATACGAGCCCTATAATGTCGATTGAAATTGTTAATTGAATGCAAACACGATGATTGAACAAAAATCGATCATTTTGTAAATACGTCAGCAGAAAAAGTACATGTTGAAATCACTTTCCGCATTTGATAAAATGTCATTTTAGTCAAATCAAAGCGCTGAACATTTGCAAGGCCGTTGAGATTCGAAAAATTCAGCGCTCGATTAAACGTAATCATTAATAGCAGAAACTGGTGAAAGTGCAACAGCGGCTGCTCGTCGATTCCTGTAACGCTGCATTGAATTCCAAGCCCGGACTCTTTGTGCGATACTTAAACGGCAAACAAAGCGCTTTAGGGCTGTATAACGCTCGTGCGATACAAAGCTAAAACACTTTATTCTCTCTTTATACCTACTCGAGGGATAGTCGATGCTGGAAGACGGCGGTGACTGCAGCAGCAGCAGCCCCATTAAGTCACTCCTTAGTATTTTAAAGCCATCCGCTGCTGGTACGCGAGCGTCAAAGGGAAACGACCCTTTTAGGATTTTATTTCAACGGAGGCCAAACCATTCAAGAGTCTCCCTCTCTCTCTCTCTCTCTCTCTCTCTTTCTCCCTCGCTATTTCTTGGCGCCTTTGACCGTAACATCCGCTTCCGCATCTTCTTGTGGGTGAATATTAAATTGCGTTGTGGTCGAAGTAAAAATATTAGTCATTTTTAATCTTTTAATTTCGTATCGATCTACATCTTGATGTTAGATTTTCCGTAAACAGTTTAAGTTATTAAAAAGAGCAATATCGATCATTGAATTCCCGCCTGACTATTTTCGGAGTTGATCTACTAATAATTTATTTCCCCGTAAATGAACTACAATTAACAACGCAAGTTGTCTCACGACAGTTTATTAGCATTAAGCTGTCAAAAAGCCACATTCCATTCGTTGCCGGTTAAATTTAAAAATGACCTCTCGCCCTCGGACGCAGCACAATTAACGCATTTGACCGGGTTATTTTATGTTGGCTCTCCCCCTTACCCATGAATCACCATTCATTTTAACTTCTCTCGCGATTCCACATCCTTTCCGCCCTCCTCTATATTGGTGTACACTCACACACACACACACAAATATATCTGCCGCGTCGACACGCGTCTCTTATTCTCCTCCTTATTTTCTTGCGTCCTCTCGCTGTCTCTGTCTCTCTCGCGTTCTCTCTTCCGCGCTTTCCTAGCTCCTTTTATACCTTTTTCCAGCTGCCGAGCGTCGTTTTCCATCTACGGTTATTTCCTCGACGGCGAAGAAATGGGGCTCCTGGGGATGAAGCTTACGCGCCAAAGTTAAGGAGTGGTACGAAGGAAGGTGTGTGGGTGTACGAGAGAAAGAGAGAGAAAGAAAGGAAGAGAGTCAAGTAGGAGCAACGCGCCAGGGTAAAGAGAGAAAGACCGGAATCCAGAGGCTGCACATAGCCCCTGCACACACCGGCACTGCAGCCAGCAGCATTAACCTGGGAATTTTCTATTTCAGATTCCACGAATCCATTTTATCTTAAACTTCGTAATTTCGCGTCATTCATTGCTCTTTTCTGCCTACTCTCTATCTCTCTCACTCTCTGTCTCCCTCGCTCTCTTTCTCTCTCTTTCTCTCCTTCTCTCTCCATCTCTATCTCTCTCTCTCTCCCCCCCCTCTCTCTCTCTCTCTCTCTCTCTCTCTCTCTCTCTTTCTCTCTCTCTCTGGTAGGTACGCGCGCTTGGCTGTGCAGCACTAAGCAACACCGAGCACTAAAATGGAAGAGTGGAGGAGGATGTAGACGCAGAAAACGGGGACGACGAATTCGCGAGTGAAAAATGCGCTTGTTTTCGCAGCCGCTGTATGGCCGCGTCGCGGCTTTGCTCGTGCTTTGCCGCCTCCTAGCCCTACCCACCCGCCACCGAGTCTACGATGCGAATTAGCTTTTAAGGCGCTACAACTATCGAATGCGTCCCTCTTCGCTAGTGCAGGGATAAATTGCATTTATTATCCTGTACTTATCATTTAGTTAGAATTTATATCGCAACAGAGTTATTCCGAAAATGAAAATGCACCTTTTTGTGGCTGTCATTTTGGCCCAAATCATCCTGTTATATAGTAACTTGTTTTTCAAAATGTGCAGAATTTTATTAGCTTTCACCTGTTTTTTTAACATTCAAATTGCTTGAAAACTTTCTGAGTTAAATAGGCAAACAGAAAAAAGTCGATTTTTTCAAAATCGATTTTCTCAATAACCCCAAATTCGATTTTCACCAAATTTGAATATGTTTTTCAAGGCAAAATAAGCTATTATATTTTTAGTCAAGTGGCAATATGCCATCTTGCTTTGTTCGGGAGGTACGACCTCGTAAAGACAATGACTATTTCTACACGTTTAAGCCTCATGTGCGTTATTTATAAGGTCGTATCATAATAATTTAAGCACGGGTATATCATTTCTCATCGTAGAAATTAAAAGAATCGGTATTAATAAATATAAGTAAAATAAAGTATATATGAGTTTATGTATAAATGCATGGATAAGTGAGAGTAGGGATATACAAATACTTTGAAGGAGCCAGCACAGTTTCTTGGCAATGCCAATACGGAAAATATTTTGCATACGGCAGCATTAAGAGTGGAATAATATATTAATTTTCAACTTAGCTTCTAGAGCATTGATTGGTATGTAATAGTATTTTATGCTACTAGCGTATTATTATATGAGGGGAAACATAGTTCGTACGTTGCCGGTAGGTGGTGAAACTTGAAATTCCGTGGTCCGGCGACCATATCAGCATACCGAAGGTATAAGAGACCTTTTGTTGAAGTGTAACGTGTCCGGAGTCAATTATTTTATTTTTAAGTAATTGCACGGAATTAATCAGAATTCAAATTTTCAGATACATCTCAACGATATGCATAAGAGTAAGTTTAGGGAATAGAATCCAGGAATTAGTATTTCAAGACCTAAATTTTATGATTTGTTTTATTAAAAAGAGTAACTTCTAATTTCCAACGCTCGAACAAGATCTGATGATGAAAAATTCAGAGATGATATCCGCATTTTTAGAGTATGTGAAAATTGCAAAGATGAAATAATAACCGAAGAAAATTTTCAATTGGAATAAGATTAACTACATATATTATGAAATTAATTTCGCAATTTGGGAAAAAAGTGATCTTGTGAAGAAAAATTGTACATTTAACATATATCTAAAAGAGCTGAATAGTTGCGTAGATATGATGAGCAAACATAGGCGAATCAAAGAGCTTCAGCAATGTGTCGTCAATGTAAAATCATTTTATTCTACACGCAGATTATGCAGAAAATTGAGCCATAATTCAGAAAGTTGCCATTCAGGGATATCATTGGACTAATACCCAAATTTCTATATTTACATCGGTGTGTTACGTCGGACAGATTACTGCAAGTTTTGGCATAGTGAGTGATGATAGGAAACATGTGAGAATATAAAACTAACTGAGGATGAAAAAAATGATGTTGCCATAATATCTGATGATGCTGCCGTTTATTTCAAAAATAGATTTCAATTTTATGAATTGGGAAAGGGATTCCATAAAGCGAAATGGATTTTTTCGCTTGCATCGGTGGTTTATTAAAACATTACGTTACTGCTCATAACTTGTCATCATCGCCGAACGAATCTATTTAAAATGCTGATAATTTTATGAAATATGTCAGTTTAGAGTAGAGTACAATCGACATAAGTAATATTTCTTAATATAAGTATGTATACTAGTAAAATAAGTATAATTCTTTTGAAAACAGAAAAGATCGTGGAATGGAAAGGATTTCGATCAATTTACGGCATTCACGATAGTCATACTTGGCGAGTTATCCGAGAGAGTGATTTTGAAGAAAATGTAAATGTAGAAAGTTCAATGAGAAAAACGAAGAAACATGAATGGCTCAGTGTTAAATGTTGATGATAAATGTGTGACTATCTATCTTCTATTATTGCTAACTATTATACTTATATCACATATGTAAATTGTTGCAACTCAAACATAACGAATAAGAAAATATACTTTATTTTAATTCCATTATATAATGAATGTTGATTTATATTGATTCTTTTACTCATTTTTACGTTGAGAAATGACCCTAGTTTAAATAATAATGATACGAGCTTATACATAACGCACATGAGGCTTAATCGTGTAGAAATGGCCATTGTCTTTACGAGGCCGTATGTCCCGAACGAAGCAAGATGGCATATTGCCACTTGACTAAAAAATAGCTTATTTTGCCTTGAAAAACATATTCAAATTTGGTGAAAATCAAAAGTGGGATTTTTAAGAAAAACAATGTAAAAAAACAACTTTTTTTCTGTTTTTCTCATTTATCTTAGAAAGTTTCCAAACAATTAGAATTTAAAAAAAAAAACACGTGAAAGCTGATAAAATTCTGCTCATTTTGAAAAAAAAAACGGTAAGATAGGGTGATTTGGGCCCAAATGAAGGACACTTGAAAAAAGGTGCATTTTCATTTTCGGAATAACACTGTCACGATGTAAAATGTGACATGGCACCACAGAGCCCCAAAAAAATTTTTCAGAATAATAAAATAACGCGGCTCTCATAAAATTTAAAATAGATTAATATCCCAAAGATTGAAAAAAATCGAAGATATCGATTTTTTTTTGGTCGTCGAATCCATATGGGAATGGGCCTCTTATTTTAACTTTAACTTTGAATAATCGAATTATGTTTTCATTAAAGACGTAGAGAATAATTGCGATAAAGTAGTAGTAGAATTTGTTAATCCAAGCTTTAGTTCTGAGAAAACGATTAGATTTTGAAGAATGTAAATATATCTGTTCATTTGTCAATGAAGCAATTCATGGGCATAGTCGAACATAAACGGGCATAAACGTACCGCAGTGCGGTGGTCTGAGCTTAGGCGGCTGAATAAACCGGATAATTCGATTACCGGGACGGAGCAATTTTAAGCTTCATATTTACCGAATTCCAACCAAATACGTATATACACTTGGCAATCAATGGAACCGCGAGGCTCGATAAGAGTTAGCTTGTTTTCGGGGCTTGACGAGGAAATCCGCGCTCTGCATTTTAAAGGTCGGACGAAATGCAGGCTATATTCTAGTCCCATTGTGTGAAGCTGGCAAATGCGATGCCGCCGCCGCCGCCGCTGACCCGACCAAATAGTTGTTCCCCCGACCTGCATGAGTTTAATTTTATCAGTCGCCACTATTACATGGACTGTATTTTGATTGAAATCAAAGTCAATTTTACGAAATAATAATAATCTGTTTACTATGTTGCTGTGCCAAGTAAATATATCAACACTATATATTTGTATTTAATTAATAAAGAAAATATCGCGAGTTTTTGCAGTGAGAATTTTTGCGGCAAAGTACTGGAAGGGGAGTATATATAGCAAAGTCAACAGTTTTTCATTAATAAATAGTGACAGTATATAAATCCGCAGATTCACATAAAACGAAATAGATTTGATATATGTCAAAAGTATAATAATAAAGATTTCGTCAGAAAATATTCTATTTCTTTACATCTTGTCCTTCTCTTCCGTCTAACAGTAAGGGCAATCAAAACTGACATATTCATGAGTTGGTAAATCCGCTCTCGCATGTTACACCCGCTATTCTACTCCGCGCAAGCCATGCAGCAGCAGTACAGCAGCAGCAGCGCTCGCAGTGAATCCTCGAGTCGCATTATAATGTTTATTTTCCTCTCCTATTACAAGAAATCACACAAGAGAGGGAGACAGACTTGAGTCCGGCCCCTTTCGCATAAAGCAGAGTCTGCATACAGATCTAACAAGGCAAGCTTAGTTACGCTACGCGTCCACGAAGCAAGTGTGCCTGTGTGTGTCTGTGAGTGTGTGGATGCGACGAGACTATATAAAGGGATAAGACGCTGGCTGAAGAGTCTCTGGGCAAGAAAGTAAGAGAAGAGGGGAAAGAGAAAAAGAGATAAGTAGCGGAGGAGAGGGAGAAAGAAATTGTTGACTCTCTTAGCTCGCGGAGGTGTATCCTTTGATACGGGAGAGTGCAAGCTCGAAGGTGCTCAACTGTAAAAGTACCTCGTGCCTGTGCTTACTTATGTTTCTAGATCGTTTTTTCCTTTCTCTCTCTCTCTCTCTCGCTCTCTCTTGCTCTCTCTCTCTCTTTCGCTCTCTCTCGCTGTCTCACTCTCTCTACTCTCTCTCTCTCTCTCTCGCTTTCTCTCACTCTCTCTATCTCTATCTCTTTTTTCTAGCTCGTTTCCTCTTTCTTCTCACCTCATTTGTTTTTTTCATCTCCCTTCTCCCTTTCTTCAAACTACTGTGTCAAACAAAGTCCGCAATTTCTTCCTCTTCGCCCTTCGCTTAACTCTGGAATATTAGACCGGCGCATTCGCAGAATGAAGTTCTTTAAATTAGGATACCATGGAGGCATCGTCGTCGTCGTTCTAGAACGACGGCGAAAGAGAATTCGTTTGTGTTAAGCTCTTTTGGAAAATTTCATTGTTTTTTATTTTCGAGTTGATTAATGGCGGACTTTTATTGTGACTTTTATCACTTTTTTTTCATGAAAATCAATTTGATGATTTATGGAGCTCTTCAAAACATTCATATCAGCTTGAATTTTATGACAGGGTCTTTTTGAAAATTCAATTCCGATACAGTGTCACTTAAAAAACTATATAAATATACATGAAAATCAAAAAATTTTCATAGTATACTCCATTGTAATACAGCGGAATAATGTATCGACTTGAATTATTGCATTCGTTGTGTTATTAAGTTATGCAAATTGGTTGGATACATGGTATCGCAGAAGAAAGACAATACGACAAGAGATTCATTGTCAGCCAATATGAAACGTGCTAGCCAGAACAGAAGCTCGATTTGTATAGAGAATTCGATTTCGGATTGAAAAAATAGGCGGAGATTCCACGAAATTCGGATTGTATTAGTTTAGTTGTTTTCCACTAGCGTAGTCAGGATAATAACAAATTGAAACGGCACCGATAAAAATGAATTGCTGGAATGAACAAAAATTCCATTATTCTTTATTAAAAAAAAATATTATTATGGCTTATGTTTCATGTTGTTGGCCAAAAATAAATTTGCCTAAAAGTTTTAACTTCTGCTTGTAGCTTAAGATATTGCAATTTGTTCATTGTAGTTCTTGTAGTTACAATGTTGCTAAATCTAAAAGTTCAAGTTGGCAAGATTTTTTTTTTTATAGAATAGAGTACCTGCAAAAAATAACCGTAAAGTTCCAATACAATAATTACTTAAAATTATTATAAGATATAAACATCTTCTAAAACTAGCCGACTATCGATGGTAACCGCATGGGCATTATATCATTGATTCTACAATTTTAGGAATACAGAAATAAATTTTAATTAAAAAATCTCAAAGCAGACCTGTCTGGACACTCGTTGAAAGCATAAAGTCGAAATAAACCGCTTTCCGGGAAACTCAAAACAACGAGTATTCAGTTTCTAATCGACTGGTGCTCGCAGGCGCGATATTCACAATATGATGCAAATTATAATTCTATTTCTATTAATTAATAATATACACGAACATACATACCCAGGTACCATAGAAGGTGAGGAAGGAAGGGGGCGACTGAGAGACTTGCAAAACAGTGGTGTCTGCGGCTTGCCTGCACTGGTGAAAATCAGGACCGTCCAAATTGTTACAGAATTCGAAATCGCGTGCGACGGGACGTCGACGTTGTTTGCTCTACCTCTATCTGAGGAGTTCGTACGAAACTCTGTGTGTTTGTGTATATATATGGGTCATTTTATTGATGTTTTAAAAAGTGGTGCGCACGGAGTTCGCCGATTGAGCTGAACACACTCACAAACGTAAAAAAAGATTTCCTTTACTAATATAGCCGATTTAGATTCCTTTAATTTCCTTTTCATTTTTGAATGTCGCATATTTTCATTATTTTTTTATTTTTGTAAAAAAATATCATCATATTCAATTGGTTAATTGGTTAAAGAGACAAGTTTCAAAAGCCTTGTGAGTATTTCAATGTTGTAAGGACGGGAAATTTAAAATTTTAGTGACTCCGACGTCCCCTTAATAATCATTTTATGATTAAAATTAGTTCTAGAAGGATAATTATGATCCTTTTTTTATTCGAATATGGTTTGAATAAATAAATGGTTCATTGTTTTCTATTCGTATTCCAAGAATAACTTTAATGCTAAAGTCTTGCTCATGATAGCATATATTAATAAAATAAAGTCACATAATTTCTTTACTGCATCACATGGAAAGGGCCCTTGCGATGGTAAAGGTGCCGGTGCAAAACAAACTACACGTAAAGCATCTTAGCAAGGCAGTCAAATTATGACCTCTGAGCAAATGTATAATTATCCTTACCTTGGTCAAACTGGTTCAGACGTAAAGTATGAAAAATTATACCCAATTTAATTGTAAATGTAATTGTAATTTTGAAAATGGAATTTGAGAACATTGATTTTTATTCAAAAATTTTTAAAAATTTTGGTTTTATTTCAAAATCGTTAAAAATGTTTGTTTTTGTTTAAGGAGGTTCAGGGGTCAAATAAAAACGCAGAGAATTGCGTAACATCGAAGTGTAAGAGCATTAGTAGCAGTCTCCCTAAATTTTTTCAATATTTATTACGGGACATTTTTTCGAAAAAATAAAGTTGGAAATGTGAACTTTTAACAAAGGCTCTTATGGGGACGCTTAGACTTATATCACAGTTTGATTATAATTTGTTAAAAATAGTACATAAAAAACGTAGAGACTCTAAAAAAATTTACGGTTCAATAGAGAAATAATTAATGAATACTTTTTGCCTTTGATCAAAATTTGTTACCGGCCATTTGAGAGAGAAACAGTTGAAAACGTAAACAAAACACCGAGTTTGGTGGCCGCAAAGGGCCTTGCGCTCGGTCCGGGGAGACCCGGCTCTCTTCCTATTAATATATAGATGCAACAATAAATGGACCGCGGATTACCTTGGATTGGATTTATTCATTATGAATCAATTATAGAAGCATGTGCTCGCCATATTGGCTTGCTGTAGAAAGAGAGCGACTACCAGTACGAATAGCCTATATCAATCTAAACACTCATACATATATGAGTGGATGCGCGCGCAGCATACATTGCTTATACTATTAAGATATATATATATATATATATATATATGTGCGGAAATTATAAGAGGTAATAAGATTGGAAATATTGCTTTGATACCTGGTATAGATTTAATTACGTCCAAAGAATAACTTCCTTTTCAATTGAAAAGACACCAATTACCTATTAGATTAGAATATGCAATGACGATTTATAGATCGCAAGGTCAATCTTTTGTAAAAGTTACAGTGAATCTACCAGCTCTAATATTTAGCCATGGTCAATTATACGTAGCGCTATTAAGAGTTACATCAAAAGAAAACTTAAAAATCTGTCTATTAAAGTATTCAATTTTAAATCAATTTTAAATCAACAGTACATTAGATATTTCTGAAAAATCATACACCTAAAACATTATATTTCATGAAATATTAGAATAAGAAATAATATACAGCAAGTAAAAAAGCTTGGTGAAATAAAGGTGATAATTAGCAGCGAGTACCAAATGCGATGTGCTATAATAATGATATCAGGCATTAAGTTTAAAAATACCACAATACAAAGATGAAAATCGGCAGCAAATACGATACATGCTATAAGAAAATAATAATATCCGGCTGCATGTACAAAATGTGCTGTGATATATCGAGTATTACTTATAGCAAGAACAAAATGCGCTGTGAATGATTGATTATTATTGGTTGCAATTACAAAATGCGCTGTGCAACATTAATTATTACCGGCAACAACTACAAAATGCGTTGTAGAATATTGATTGTTACCGGCTACATTTACGAAATGCGCTGCGCAATATTAATTATTACCGGCAGTAAGTACAAAATGTGCTGTGATATATCGACATATATCGTCTACAATAGCAAAATATGATATGAAATTTTATATTATGTATATATAATATATAATATATGATATATATTAAATGGAGAGTCCTATCCTATTTGGGCTTTATACTGTTTTATAAGTTAGGGGCCTTAAATATTATCAGCGTTTCGTCCCAGATCTGTTTAATGGACTCTTCAATAAGGCTTAGAATGAAGCAGCAGACCCTGCCTTAGACGTTCTGCACACTTGCAGAAATTTTTCATAGCGCATTTTTGGTATTCTCTTTATTATTCTATAACGTAATTCATATTTGCTGCCGATAATAATTAATATTTATCCAAAAATTATAATTCCTAAAAAATGTAGGATCCAAAAATTCTAAGGCCCAAAAATTATAATGCCCAAATATTATCAGACCCAAAAATTATAATGCCCAAAAATACGAGATCCAAAAAATTATAAGGCTAGAAACATTGTACGGATCGAATAACGTGAGATCCAAAAATATATAAGCTCCAACCGTTATAAATTCAACTTTTTTGGGAGTATATGTTTAAATTTTTTCCAGCAGAGCTGGAAACGATTCTCCCTTTAATATATATAGGAAGGATTTTCATTTTATGCTACGTATTCTTCGTGTGATTTACTATCAGATGAATACAGCTTTACTCGAATTTTTTGCAAATCTATTGGTTCATAGCAGTGATGCAATCTTGTATTCTTAACAATCTTAGCCGAGTTGACTCTGTTATTAAGTTTTTTACCTCTTGCTGTCATGTCTTTGTCAACAACGTAAATGTAACTGAAATATTATTAAAAATTATTTGAAGGCATTATTTGTGATTTATTAATTAAAATTGGGTATAATTTTTCATATTTTATGTCTGAACCAGTTTGACTAAGGTTTCTCTGCGTTTTTATTTGACCCCTGAACCTCCTTAAACAAAAACAAACATTTTTAACAATTTTGAAATAAAACCAAAATTTTTAAAAATTTTTGAATAAAAATCAATGTTCTCAAATTCCATTTTCAAAATTACAATTACATTTACAATTAAATTGGGTATAATTTTTCATACTTTACGTCTGAACCAGTTTGACCAAGGTAAGGATAATTACACATTTGCTCAGCGGTCATAATTTGACTGCCTTGCAAAGATGCTTTACGTGCAACGGCACCTATACCATCGGAAGGGCCCTTTCCATGTGATGCAGTAAAGAAATTATGTGACTTTACTTTAATGCTAAAGTCTTACTCATGATAAAGTCTTACTCATATTAATAAAGTTATTCCTGGAAGACGAATAGAAAACAAAGAAAATATTTATTCAAACCATATTCGAATAAAAAAAGGATCGTAATTATCTTGAAAGAACTAATTTTAATCATAAAATGATTATTAAGGGGACGTCGGAGTCACTAAAATTTTAAATTTCCCGTCCTTACAACATTGAAATACTCACAAGGTTTTTGAAACTTGTCTCTTTAACAAATTAACCAATTGAATATGGTGATATTTTTTTACAAAAATTTAAATAAAATGAAAATATGGAACGTTAAAAAAAGGAAATTAAAGATCTTGTCAAGACAAATCGAACCGCGCAAATTTCGAGGTGATATCTCAAAAATTCGTAAAGTTGGAGCAGTTTTAATATCATCTAAATCGGCTATATTAGTAAAGGAAATCTTTTTTTTTACGTTTGTGACTATGGAAAGCGCACTATCACAGATACAATATTTTAAATTATACGGTTAAAAAGTAGAAGCCAATACGAGAAAAATGAGACCTTGCGGAGTCCATTATCTTAAATCCGCTCAATTTGGCAGCATTTTTGCAAATGGCGAAAAATCTAGACAAAAAGGGGAAAATCTACCATGCTTTTAAAATTGAAAGTGCGATTTCTCGAGTTCCATTTCGAATTAGGAGCCCAAATTTTGGCTTCCTTCCTAATTTTAGTTATATTTTAACATACTTGACGTTGAGCTCAATCGGTGAACTCTGTACGTACCACTTTTTAAAAAATCCATAAAATGACCCATATGTTTATACATATTTTCGTGGAATGTAATTCTTCTGGGTGAGTGACGAATAACGCGAGATCCAGTTTGCGATAAGGTTCTAGCGTTTTGAACTCGTGCATTCGGTAAATGGGAGATTTCTCAGTTTGCACTCCGAAAACTTCTCACTTAGTGATGGGTGAAAATCAGTTTCTACGCGGGAACCATAATACTGTTAGGTTCTGAGGATTTTTCTGTTTTCCATAAGATGATTTCAATTAAGAATAATTACTTTGACGACTTCCAATCGTTGTTCTTGACAGAAATTGAAAAACTTTATAATACAAAGCTGTATACTTAAGATGATTAAAAATGCAGATTATTTGTTCAATTCCTGATAAACGGAGCGTATTTATCGACAAATATATGCATATCGACCAACGCATATCTCATACAGAATGAATTCACTTTATACACAGTTATTGATTTTATTTATATTTCCAATAATACATCAATAGCCGTGCGCTGTAATGAAGTATGCGTCTTTTCTCCCATGCAAACAAAAACACATTCAGATTTTAATACCGCGGCCCGACTATAGCTGCGACCGTAGCCCAACGCTCAACACACACACACACAAACACGGTGCGGAGTATATATCTGATAATACCTCATAGCGTGAATTACGAATCCGCTCGAATGAGGAGCCATATTTCCGAAGTTGAAAGTGCTTTTCGAAGAACAATATAGCGCGGGCTCGCGAGCTCAACGCAGCTACTCCTACACTCGCACACTCTCGATACACAGCGAGGCAGCAGAAGCTAATCGGCTTGTTATTGCAGTTCTACACGGGCTTTGCAAAGTGTTCGAGTGAGCGAAAACAATTTCCTATATACTGGTAGAGAGTGAGAGGGGGAGGGGTGGGGGGAAGGCAGCTACAGCAGTGGGCCGTGGCCGTCGATGAATTTAATAGAGGGCCACACTGCCGGTAATTTTCCCCGATATACGCGCGGAGACCCGTGAACAAAAATCATCACGAAATAGCGAGGCCCTTTGGCGAAATCTCTCGAATGTACGAGTGAAAGCGTGCTTGTGTTTGTATAGGGGGGACTATGAGAGAGAGAGAGAGAGAGAGAGAGA
>UELV01140973.1:0-17668 GCA_900490015.1 Megastigmus stigmatizans | reverse complement strand
ATCAAGAGAGACACGATAAAGTTATCCTGCAACATGACAATGCTCGGCCACATGTCGCAAAACCCGTCAAGACATACTTAGAAACCCTAAAATGGGAAGTCTTACCCCACCCGCCGTACTCTCCAGACATTGTTCCTTCCGACTACCATTTGTTCCGATCGATGGCACATGGCCTAGCTGAGCAGCATTTCCATTCTTATGAAGAAGTCAAAGAATGGATCGATTTGTGGATCGCCTCAAAAGACGCATCGTTTTTTCGAGATGGTATCCGACAATTGCCCGAAAGATGGCAAAAAGTAGTGGCTAGTGACGGACAGTACTTTGAATCATAAACAGCTAATCACTTTTTCAGAATAAAGCCTCAAATTTTCGAAAAAATCGGCGGAAGCAAAGTTGTGCACCTAATAGTACTTTATACCACTCCAACCTAAGAATCGCAGCTTTTACATGATTTTTAGGCTCTCATGGTATAAAATATTGTTTGATACTGGAATGTAAGTTGACTTTTAGCGCATGTGACGTGTTTCGCCCGAGCGAAGCGAGCAAAGTAAAACTGATAAAAATGTTTAAACAAGATTTTGATGATTGGGCAAGTTTTGGGAATCTCGGATGGAACGACAAAGATGTTTTACTATATTTTAAAATAACAGAGGGCTTTCTCATTAGTGGGGTAGGTCAAAAGAATATTAAGAACGTGCATCAATAAAGGTTTGCTTAACAATTGGATGCCGAATATACAATTTATTTATAAATTTTTATAAAAATTATTAAAATAAGATGGCTAAAAGATAGCGAATGTGATATATGAAACTTTTGAGTTCACAAGTTTGTACGAACAAAGTCTCATCTTATAATTATGCATTTTGTTGGTATTTCTATGTTACATATCACAAAAGTTATATCTATACATGCGACAGTTTAACACAAAGATATCTGAAAGATACGGTCGCAGCACTAGTAATGAACCCTTTATTCTGTCAAAAACATCTTTTATATATGCTTTCCGTATAATTGACATCCTGATTTTCAGTTATATAATAACTATTTCTTAATTTTAAAAGTAAATCTTGGTTGCCGTGAGCGGGTAAAAATAATCGAAACACTAAAAAAGCGATCGAAAAATAGGGTCCCGTTCGAGAACCGATGCGCTCTGCCATTAACGATTGATAGTCCATATCTTAACAGCTATGTCAGTTAGTCCAAATTCCTACATATCCATCGGCCAATCCAACCATAGAAGATCCAAGACGAAAAGTCCCCGAGAAAATCATGAGCGAACAATCACATTATGGCGCACGATACGAGCGCGAGCGTCGCGCAATAAAAGAGTCGTCACGTGGTCGCGTATATAGGGAGAAAGCCAGCCCTCTCTCGCTCCATATAGCATCTCCTCACTGAATTCGCGAACCCAAGAGAGAGCGAGAGAGCGAGATATATAGACAGACTGAGAGAGAGAGAGAGAGCTTTTTTGCCCGACCCTTACTCCCTATTGTGACCCTTCCGCTGGCAGCTCTCGAGAACTACACGCAGAGAGAGAGAGAGAGAGAGAGAGAGAGAGAGAGAGAGAGAACGACGCAAAAGTGGCCGAACGAACCACGCCCATCCATTGCGCGCGCGCGCCCGCAGCCGCTGTATGTATAACATAGCAGCTCGAGCCAGTGGTAGTAGCTTCAGATTAAAAGGGTAATAATCAAATACGGCTCTTTCTCTCTCTCCGCATTAATTCGCCTAGGTTCCTCCAGCCAAGCGGCTTCACTCCCTCCACTCCGCTGCTACTGCTCTTCTGCCTCCCTTTACACCCGTCTCTTACTATTACCCCCCCTCCCCCACCCCATTGTAATTCCAAGGAAAATGCTATACGTTTCGCTTACCCGCGCGCGAGCCGAGCGATTTCTGCGTGTGTGCCGAGGTGTCTGTTGTTTATATGGCTTGAGGTCGCTGCGCCGCACTGTTCACCGTTAATCCAACAGCGCAATTGGTTATATCTTGTATATATGTATTTGGTGAGCTGCGGAGCTGGTTCATCCGTAACTTTTCTGTTCTCCTTGAATAAGCTGCTGTATCTTGATTTTTATTTCTGTGTGTTTACCGTTCAAGGAATTTTCTATTCAGATAGGCTTTATGAAAATAAGTAGTAGGAGCCGAGCGTGTTCATGCGCGTATAATATAATATACCATTATCGTCTCTTTTATTTACTTATCATTTCTAACCGGATGTTAATTTCATTTTCAGCCATTTATCGGCTAATCAACATAAACGTGAGATTATAAATATCAAAAATAACAATGCATCGCAAGGTTTAAAAATTGTTTGCTAGCATTTCATCGTTAAATATACTTACTGCAGCTCTTCAACCCTATACTTTATTATAGCAATAATAATTAAGAATGGCCTACCACCTGAACATTCAAGTTTTGCAAGTTTGCGAAAAATCTTTCACATACAAATACACAGATCCGTAAGATGTGCGAGTCAAATGAAATCTTTTGATACCCGCACGTATGTCATGCAATATTAAGTCTGTAGTATAGTTGAAAGGTTGACTTTTCTAATGGCTTTCTTACAATGCTGGTATAACGTATATACATTACGGTACACTACTTTTTGCTCGCCACTATACCGAGAAGATCATTTATTTTTTCATGATATGTATTTTATAAGAAAAGCAATTTAATTTCTCATACATTATGTATACACGGATTCTAGACATCGAAAAAAAAAGTTTTCGAATGATAAACGCTATATATTACCACACAGAGTCCTTGCGAACTAATATAAAACGCGTTATAGCAAAAGACGAAGAAGTTTCTACGGAAATTTCTGAAAGTTATGCGTTTCACCGAATCCTCCCTATTTTTTTTTTCGAATCAATACACTATCCCAGTCGAGTTATAAGTCCTATATAGCTTAAAACTGTGTGCGCAAATGAGCTGCGAAGTTGAGCGGTCGCGCGTAAAACCCCGAGACTGTTTTGCGCTCTCTTTCTCTCTTTCCCAAAAAACTTGGAGCCTCTCTCCATCCACTTGCGCGCTCCTTTCCATCTCGTTCTCTCTTTACCCTCGTTTCCTCTCTCTCTCTCTCTCTCTCTCTCTCTCATCGACACTGGAAAATCTCCGGCTCTCTCGCTCTTCCGCCACGCGCCCGCTTATACACGTATATATATAGCAGTCACGTCGACGTGCGGCTGCACAGTCTATATACACTATACTACCCTGCAGAGAGAGAGAGAGAGAGAGAGAGAGAGAGAGAGAGAGAGAGAGTAGGCTCGCTCGGAACAAGGGGTTAAACTCGTTCATTATTCAGCGCTTCATTATATATGAATAAATTTTCGAGCAATGCCGAGATAAAGCTGCCAAGTTTTCGAGAGCGAGAGCGCGGGCCTGCAGCACCAGCAGCACCAGCAGCACCAGCTCTCGCGCGCTGAATATTTAGAAGGGGCACTGTCACGCAATATCGTTACCGCTCATCTTCCTCTCTCTCTCCTCTCTCTCTCTCTCTCTCTCTCTCTCTCTCTCTCTCTCGTCCCTCCTCTATACGAGCTTCTTCTCACTTTCGCGCGCTCTCCTTCTTTCTCTCTCTTCCGCGTGCGAGGCGTATACATATCTGCTGATTAATGCAGCCGATCGCGAATCACACCGACTTTTTGGCATCTCTCTCTTTCTCTTGCTCTCGCGCTCGGGAAAAGAAGAGGACTCGGGACGAGATGTTCCCACATCAAGAAGTTCGCTCAGAGGGTGAGAGATCCGGTGCCAAGTATATACAGTGTCCTTGTGTATATCCGCGTCGAGCTTAATTGGAGCCGTCGAATCCGGAACGTTATGCGCAGTGTGGCCGCGCCGCCGTTAGTGTCCCTTTTCTTGGGTGCGCCGCGCGAGAGATCTAAGAAGGGACTGTCGCCGCCACTGCCACTGCCGCTGAGAGGGAAAGGGGATGCACGGACTTGTTAATTTCGGCTCCCCCCGGTCTTCTTCCTCTTGTTTCTTCTAGACTCGATGGAATTTAAGCCGAGTGTTACCGTATATATACGCAGGATTTGCCCCTATATCTCGCGGATACCCGAGAAAAGTTTTGCTTTTAAATGATTTAGGGTTTTCGCACGCGGTGACTTTTTCTCAAGATGAAGAAAATAGGAATAGGCGAAATAGCGTCGAGCTTTAAGAACAACTTGATTTTAGATGTGTGACTTGGTCAATGTTTTTATAGCTAGTTGTACAGTCGTTGATTAACGATTTCAAAAGCAACCTAGCCTCAAGACGCAATAGTGACAATGTCATAATGTCAAATGATAATTCGCCTTTGTTAATAGGTTATTCTGAGACGTGATACAATGTTCGTAATGCTAAACAATTCATTGAAATCGTAGCTAACCGACTGTATATAGTTTTTTTTTTACGATCGAGACTGTGCAACCACTTCATTAAGATCGGTTATTCGACGATAATAATGCTTTAAGCGGCTTTGCCTAATTACTAGATTATGTTTGATAGTAGCATTACTATTATAATGCTTATAATGACGATGATAGGCGTCTTTGGACCAACTGTGAAATAGCTGGTCATTTTATATTACTACCGCTGATGCAAAGATTAAAACGATTTTCTGTATTTATACAATAAGAGTGATTAGGTAGCTATAGGGTAGGTGCATTGGTTACCGGTAATCATCGAGCAGACGATTTATTAAATTTGTTGAAGTACACCAATTTTTTAGCCAATTTTCTACCAATAAAACGTAAAATTTTGTTTTCAAGTTACGAAACACATTTTGATATTTAAGCGCACGAAGAATTAAAAATAAAAGCGTTAGCTACATAATTGTTATCTGCTTACAATATAAGAATCTGCACATTCGCTTATCCGTGTTTTGGTTACTGTGCCCAACTCATATCCAGTAACTGATACAGGCACAGCAACTTCTACACTTAACTTATAAGCAGCTATAAAACAAAAATTATATATCAAGAGTATACAAAAGTTAATTTACTTTTTCCAAGTATAATGGGACATAAATTATATTTCGGCGGTATAGTTTTAATTAATCAAGTACGATAGAACTGCCCATCAAATTACCATAAAATTTTACAACCACGTCGAGCCAAAATACAATAATTATATCTTTTTACAACTTTCGCATTCAATCCCGCACAGGCATTCACTCGAAACTCTTCCGTCAACTTATTACAGTCCTCCCCCCCGAAGAAAGTTTGCATAACGGCCATAGGCCGGCCGCGTCTCATCGCCCCACACACACACACACACATAATACGCTCATATGCCTTACAATACGTGCGCAGTATTGTATACACGCTCGAGACTGGAACACTACAGGGAATTTCAGCTCTGGGCTTACGTTACGGGCGCTTTTACGCGGACCGAGAGCAGCAGCAGCAGCAGCAGCTCGATTTCCCGAGGCATTAGCGCGGGAAAGTAGTCGGTGGAGGGGGGAAGTGCGCTGTTTCGCCGGCCGAAACAAATCCGTTTCCGATACCCTTTGTAATTTGAGATGATCGGCTTGGATCTCTCTCTCTTGCTCCGGAGCATCAGTGGGTTTTTGCAAGAGGAGCGGAAACAAAAAGCTGCTTGCACAACGTTTTCGACGCGCAGTTTTTGTCCACGCGCGCGCGTCACGGCCGGCAATCGGATAACGTCGAGTTAATGTATAAGAGCCTGCGCAGCGGGACGAGAGAGTGAGAGAGTGAGAGGGCATTTTAGGGCTGAAAAGCGATTATTGCAAGAGCTTTTTCAATTCGGTGGCGCGGGCGCAAAAGAAAAGGAAACGTCCGGCCGCGAGTTTATGTTTTATACGTGCGGTGCTTGGAGATGGGTCGGGGAAATATTGACTGCGTATGTTATAAGGTACTTTGAATTTAGCACTTCTGCGGATGTAAAGTACCTTTTCCTTATATATATACCAGGTTTTTCGAGCGCGCGTACGTGTGACGTAAGTTATTTTATAAATATTACAGTATGCAGTCGCAGACTGTGTAATAATGCAACATAAAGACATTTAAATGTTTACGATGACGATGTATGCTTTTTGTCGATGCACATTCGTGTAATTGGCTCTAATTATTTCTTTCTGTTTCGTATAATTAAATACATGTATTGGATAGCTTTTTGCCAAGACTTATATATATCAGTGAGAAATTAAAATTCAATGAACATTTTAATTATAGCTCTTGCTTTATCGGACTGTGAGCAAAATTACATTATAAATACTCTGCACAAATTTGTTACAATATACTTACACGTATAATGTAACTTTACGCTTATAAACAATGTTCCCCGTTAGCTATAACTCGACCTCTATATCAACTTTTCTAAAAAAAAAAGTAATACTACAAAATAGTGCAGGTATAATGGATTCTCCAATCTTATGCAAATGTCAATAAGATGAAGACGAGCGCGAATCTGTCGATTTATCACCAAATTAACGCTAGCTTTATATACATATAGCTACTAAATTGTTCAGCCATGATATCATGTAGATCAGGGGATGAATTCTTAATGGCGTAAAGGGCCAACGTCCGCGTAAAATTCTTGCGCACCGGAATTTCAGCCTCATCAGCTATGGAGATTCGCACCAATCCCCGTTCGCATTTGAATCTCTGCGCGGTGCGGAACAGCCGCGTCCTGCAGCCCCGGCAAATGAGTATATATATACCCGTGCCACGCGCTTAAGAACTGGACGTTGTCGCGCTATATACTCTCTCGGGTCTCAACGATATATATACACACGCATGGCATGAACGAGCTTTGGAGCTCTCTGGTGCATTTTCGTCATGAGCTCTCTCTCTCTCTTTCGCTCTCCGGTTGGATTATGCCGGGGCGCGACGACAACGAAGACCGGGGGGACAGGGGAGTTCGAGCGCGCGGCATGGAAAATAGGTGGAGGTATCTTTGGCGGGGGAGTGGACATCCATTAGCGGGCTTTGTGCCGCTCTAGCTGTTTCTCTCTCTCTCTCTCTCTCGTTCGCTCCCTCTCGGTCTGCCAGAGATAGAACGCGCAATTCCACCCCCGCAGCTCGCTTGCTTTGCCGTGTCCATCGACCTGCCTATATGTATCAACGCAATCCTCTCTCGCACTCGCGTACACACACACACACACGTAGCTGCGTATGTATATATATATGTGTATACACGTGCACGCGTTTTACTTTTTTCAACGGACGAGGCTTCTCTCGGTGTGTTTCGGGTGCGCCCAACTCTTTTTTTTTCTCTCTCTCTCTCTCTATCTCTTGCCTGCTCGTTCTTTGCTTTCGATCTGCTGTACTACCTACTATACTTACACTCTCTCTCTTTTTTTCTCTGTCTGTCGCTTTGTTATAGCTCTTCCTTTATTTTGCTGAAATCTTCGGGACGAGGAATATAATTTTCCCGACCGCGGCTGGCTAATTCTATCCGCGGACTTTGTACGTTATAGTTTCGCCAGAGCTGGGCGTTAATGCAACGTTTGACAAAGAATCAGATCGTTGATTATACTATTGCGTGGTGTTTCACTGTGCAATTTTGGCAGAATCCCACGATTCGGTTTTACGACTTTGCAATTCTCCTATGAATTTATATGTCTTACAATTAATTTCCTAGTAAGAATATGTTTGTTTTATCTATAGACAAATTTTCCGACTTTACGCACTTGATTCGAGCATAATCATTAATTGAGATGCAGTTACTCGCGATTTTGTTTCATTTAATATACTCATTGAAGAAGTTAAATGCAGCCGAGTTTTAACTCTAATACACATAGTCAACTTTAGAATGAGTTTTCATTTGCTTATATAAAACTAATGTATAGAATTCAGATTCCTCTGTACGTCTACAGTACAGTGCAAAACCCGAACTTCACCGCTATAGATTTAACAGACATAGATGCTGATCCTATTCAAGGAAAGAGGATCACAGAACGGTTTCCCCATTGAATTTATTATGTTTACGCGCAACTTTTACTATCTTTTAGAGCGAGGGACTAGTTGGCTATACTTTGAAAAAAAAAGTTCAGTTCGAATTGCCTGAGTCAGTTATGCAGTGTAATCGAATGAGTGTATATACGCCAAGTGTTAACAGCTCGTAAATAATTAACAGATATATGGCAGCGTCGCAGGTACCGTCGGCGCACCTATGTACAATCGGCGTATCGCGAAACGATTTTAAATATTTCGTGACCCCTCTGACATATTTTACCGCGCGTATTATTTTTTAATAATTATTCACTTCCACTTCAGCAATACACAAAACTACGGAGATGGTAGAAGGATTCCCTATGATACCGATTTTTGATCAATTATAGTTTTCAATTTTTGACGGTGTCCTTTATATTAGGTAACAGCCAGCATAATTTATTGCAATAATTATTTTTATAAGAGGCTTATGATTAACATGATTGATATCAGTCTTAATTTCTTAAGTGTTATTCAAAAAGGAATATACATGAGATGGGAAATGACATTATTATCACCCTTACGATACTATACGTATAGGCTTTAGTGTGAGACTACTCCGGCTGTTTTAAAAACGGCTGAAGGGTCTCATGCGATTATGGGTAATAAAGGTTTAAGTGCATCGCTTTTAACCCTCCAATCCTGGCATTGTATAAGGAACGCGAAGTTAAGATGCATTTGAATAGCTATGAAAGATTAGCATTAAAAATACATTCTTAAAAGCTTTGCTTCTTCAAAAGTACAGGTGAACAAAAAGGGGATTCCGATCGCTGTAATAATATTCTATGTAAAAGTTAAGTTTTCGTGGCTAATCAGCTTTTCCTAGCCGTATTATAAGATATTTTTGAGTACTTCAATAAATTCACGAATTTTCAAGTTGAGTTAATAATCTGTAGGTAGATGGAAGTTTTTTTCTTTTATTAAACTCTTTTATTAAAATATTCCCGCGTTATAAGAATTATCATTCATTCGATTCTAATTGCAATTATTTCGCGCAATTGATTGGCTGAATTATCAAATTCATCGCAAAACACGGCAATTTTAATCTCTACGGAATCAAAATACGCTTAAGTAGATAAATTGGGAAACTGCAGCTAATTGTTAATTCAGTAATTATTTAGGAGTACGACTTCATCATTGATCAGATTTAGAAAATAAAAGTATAATGTCAATCGGATTAAATACCACAAATATAAAGAAATATACAACGCTTTGTCATTAAAAATCTTCCTATTATATAATACGTTCCGTTGATTCATTCTCAGGACATTTGTCTATATATTAATGAACAATTATTTTATGTTGATTTTTATAGAGTTAGAGTCCAATGTCAGTAAAGTGGAAAAAAATGATGTTCTATAGATAAATCGCAAATGCATTATTCAGTTTGCTCGCATTAATATACCGTCTATCATATTTCTGTAAAAAATTTCGAGGATCGCGAAAAACTATACATCTGCAGTCGCACTACGATTAATATTTGATACATGTTATAAAAATTGTAGCCTCTGTCCGTATCAGCTTGTTCGACCACAATTCATTTAATTGATATAACCGTTTTATCGTTTTATCTCCTATACATCGTTGTTATATCTTTATGACTTCGTGTTCATTGAAATCTACTTCGACGCCTAGTTGCACAATTTAAAAGTTTATGTAATTCATTTGATAAATACAGCCTGATGTCTGTTTTTCCATTATTGTTATAAATGGAAATCATTTGATATTGTTTATTATCGAGGGATATAAAATTCATCAAAGTACGTCATCTCGAAATCTCAGCGTTCACACAATAATCTCGACGATTTTTTCGGGTAATCGCGCCGTTAAAATCCGTCGCTCAGTCTAGCAAACGAATTTATATTATACGCATTGCGTGTGCGCATAGATATCTCGAAGACTATAAGCAGCAGCAGCAGCAGACAGCAAGAGCTTATAAGCCAATCGCTCAGGCAGAGAGAGAGAGAGAGAGAGCGCGAAAGAGAGCAACATCACAAGCAAGAGAGAGAGAGAGAGAGAGAGAGAGAGAGAGAGAGGGAGAGTGAAAGAGAGCGCGACAGAGAAATTGCACGATGCGAGTATATATAACGTTATTACGAGTGCAGGTTACTATCCTTAATGTATTCCTTTAGAAATCTCCGTTCTTAGAACAAACTTGGTAGGTACAGGAGCTTGCGCGCGCGCGCGAAAGAGAGAGAGAGAGAAGGAAGCGCGCAGCCTGTGCGGGAGGTGCTTTATAGAGCCAAAGCGAGAGAAAGAGACGCGAGAAAGTATAGAGAAAGCACGCGAGCCTCTACCGATATGCCGAGTTAATAATTGAGGGGGGTAAAGCGCGGCGGCGCAGTTCTCGCTCTCCCTCTCTCTCTCTCTGCGTACAAAAGTCCATTGTTGCCGAGTCGCGGCGCTCGAATTGTTTGCGTCTCTCCGCACCGCTTGTGTGCTGCACCGCTACGTCCATATATATATATGTATACACACACCGGCTTCGGCTTTTCTACGCGCGACTCTCGGCACTGCGCACTGCACAGCTGAGGCTAAGTGTATCCTATATCCTCCTTCCGAACCCCCCCCTTTTCTTTTACGCGACTATATAATAATACACGGCTATATATACCTATGTGTACGGCGCTTTTTCTAGTTCAGCCTCGTGCTTCTCTTTTGCATCATCTCTCCTGCGACGGGGAAATTTATTGTTGCCTTTGACGCTGCTGTGCGAGAGAGTATGTGTACGGGAAGGTGGAGCTTTTGGTGGAGGGAATTGGATTAGCGGAGGAATGTTGCGAGAGGCTGCCAGAGAGAAATGCTTTCGCGATCGAGCATCGCTTATCGGGTCAAACGTTGGGATGAATAAACTGGCGGGATATCGGTAAAAGATTGCTGAATACGGGGACACGATCACCCTTTGTTTTGATAAATGGAAAAAGTCGCTCGTAAAGTCGCCATTTGTGTAGAAGTTGAATGAGCAATTTCGAATCAATTGAATGATGTATGGCTTAGTGATATCACCAGGAAAACAAAAAAAAAGTTTGTTTATAGAGCAGTAATACACGAGTGCGAATTCCACTACAACAGGTTTACCGTGTATTATGATTCAGCGCATTTCCCTTGGTGATACTTGCGCGGAAGACAAATGCGCGCCGTGGAGTTTGGCTAAAGTTATACGCTTGGAAACTTGCGATCGTAGTTCCGATGTTTGCAGATTTAAGGCGTGAATTTGGGCGAAATAAAAGGCGCGAACGCATTGGGTATATAATCTTGTGCAAAAGTACGCGAATTGTTATACAGCCGAGCGTTACAACCGATGGGGTATTAATACTTTTCGTGTGTGATATATCTTTTTGGAGGAATTCACTGTGATCATGGGGAAAATAATAGTTATTTAGTATAATTATATAGTAAATTATTAAAAATGTAAATATTATAGTCTTTTACGTTTATGAAGAAGTTAAACTTGCGTATTACTTGATTTTCTTTTCTATTCAAAAGAGAAATGTGTAAAGACGGGAGTCGAGTGTCGCAAAGTTCCAGAGAACTGAAGCTAATTCCAAGTACATCGGTAGTTACAATAGAGGCACTTATGTAAAACTTAATTATTTGCTTAGTATTAACTGGTAACTTCCTGTATCATAACTATTATGAGATTGAAATATGCAAAAATTAAATTTTTGTTTAATTCACTTGTCGATACATGTTTATAGCCTTTTAAATTAACTGAATCAGCTTTGAACGTTTATACTATACAATACACCCATTATATGGTGAATGCCTCTTATTTTACTTTATAACATAAATTTGAAAGATAATAATTTTTACATGTTCGAAATAAATAAAAAAGTTTTTAGATTTAAGCGACACAAAAGAAGTGTGACATATTGCTAAATGCGTCTGGGTCATAGATCACATTGTATGGTAGTGTTCTCTCTTCCAAGATGCTGATACTGCGACTAACTCTACATATGACTTTCCTACTATTTGAGCTGAATATAAAAAGCAAAAGGCCTAGTGACATTTGCTTCATAAAAGGAAAAATACTTTTCATAATATAAAATTATTTGAAGAATACTAGGCTCAATTTGAATGAAAATTGAAAATTAACTGTGTTGATATGTGATTGTTTCCTCTACTTTTAAATTTTCTTTAAAATGAATACTTTTCTAGCTCTAAACAACAATACAGGTTTTGCAAGACGATTTCTTATTTCGAAACGCTGGATTTCTCATTTTCATTAACTGTGAGATACACTCAAAACAGCCTCGGCGTGACTCGATTTCGGGCATCGAGCGACTTGCAGCGCTCGAGCCGAGAATGACGGCGTATTTAGCCTGCATTATCCCAAACCCCGTTTCGCCGAATTTATACGGCAAAGCCTCTCTCTCTTGTTGCACTGCCATGAAACTCCAGTCGCGCGGCTGCTCTGATGCACTTCCGCATTATATTAGCGCGAAAATGAAAATGCACAGGGTATTAAGCCGTCCTATACAGCTTTCTCCCTCTCTCTCCCTCTCTCTCTCTCTCTCTCTCTCTCTCTCTCTCTGCCGTTCGCACAGCCCATACGGCCATTAGCGGATATTAAGGCGATTATGTGTATTTCTCGTATTTCGCCTGAAATTCGGTCTGTAGTACAGATATTAATTCCTCGAAATAGGCATTAATTTGGAGGGGAAAAAAAGAAACGCGCACAGTATTTCTGTCGTCGCGTATATCGCCGTGAATTTGCCCGCTCATCGCGCGTCAACCCGGAGTAATGAATTCTTCTGAAAACGGACATTTCACTTATCTTTCCCGAATTAGCATTTATATTCTTTATGAATATCTGTAAGCGTATTGCTTTCTTTCTTTTGCGAGAGAGTCTGACATGATACCAACGCCATTTTGGGTAAGCTAAATGAGCTACTTTTGCATGATTTTTGTTGCTATAACGATGTATAATATTATTCCAAGAAATTTAATATATTGATTACTTATCTTTAACTTCTGCATTATTCCATTATACGAATTTCAATAGCTTGAATAATTCGAAAACTTTGTACAGCATTTCAATACTTAGACCCTTTAAGTACATTTTCATAACTATTATGAAATCGTAGGTTAGGTATCGCATGTTAAAGTTTCAGTTTTGTTTAGGATGAAATTCTAATTAGAAATTGACTATTTTTATGTAGTCGATGGTTATTAACTGGCGTTAACAATACCAAGAATACGGTGGTTTTTACCTAATAAGCATATTCTGCAGTGAAAAATAGTTGATCTTTTACACCGGTGATATAAATTTTAGTTGCCAATTACCACTAGGTCTTAGAAAACTTACACTTTCAAGATGATAATTTTTGATAACGACTTTTCAGAAATAAAATTTTTGAAACCTCACTCAACTATTTCATTAAACCACCGAGGGATTTAAAAACAAGAAATTGCACATTGGTATAGATAAAAATTAACGTAGGGAGCAGTGAACGGGGAAATTTAAAAACGAGATAGTTAGTACGGATGTCTGTCTGAAAAGTCATTTTTGTTCAAATAACGAGCAAAAGAGGGAGCAAAAAGAAGAACGGACGTACGCGTACGTCGGGGAAAGATAAACACAAACACGGCCCTTAGCATGAGAACCCCAAAAGTGCAAAGAAGCCATTGGCTGTGAGAAAAGCGTGGGGCGAAAAAAAAGGCGAGGAGTTCAACTCATTGAGTGAAAAGTCTTACTTCTAAACTTGTGCTATAACTGAAATTCTTTTAGTTAGTAAATTGAACTCTTAATTGTATATTATAATTATATTAATTGGTAAGAATGAAATGTAAAAGTTTACGACCTATTATACTCAAATTATAGTCAAGAAAAGAGCATGTAACATATGTTATACAACTATAGGGATGATTTAAGACGCTAAGTACCAATGACATATCTTAAAAATTTGTAAGTAGTACTTATTTTATACATCATTTCAACAATTTTATAGCTTTAACCAGGCTTCTTTAATCATATCGCTTTCTTCTTTTTGCAATCACCATTACAGGATCATAAGTAGCTCCTCTTGTTATCACCGGCATAATCGATGCATCGATAACTCTTAGACCTTTAATACCGCGTACGCGTAATCGAGAATCAACTGCAGCAGTAGGATCATTGCGAGGTCCCATTTTGCAGGTGCCTACAGGATGATAGTTTGCGACACTGGTATTTTCAACTTAACATCTAAGATATTCCCTGCTATTATGATTGAACTTATCGCAGTTCTTTAATGGTTCCTTATATTCTGTAAGGTTGTACTTCTTAAATGTTTGAGTATCGAGAACTCTTCTAGCTTGTTGCATCCCATCCACTAACCTCTCTATATCTTCTGGTACAGTTCTTTATTTAGTTAATTAAAAAGTAAGAAATTAGATAGAATAGAAGTCTATGGTTAACTTTGAAGTTGTTATGAAGAATGCAGATACTTGCAAGTAAGTTTCAGGTTAACACAATTATCACGTTGAGACATTCAATATTATTAAATATCCGTTTTTGTTCTTAACTAGCGAAGATTTCAGAATATCAAGTGATAAAAAGATTTTATTTTGAAATTCATGTACCTAAAATCTGTTTACCAAAATATTAAACATACCAATGTATTGATATCAATACAGATACTGACATTTAGATCTATGGAACAAATAGTTTATGAAATTATATCTCGAATGATTTTAAAATAAAGTATTTGTTATTATTAACATGCTGAAATGATAAACATATATTTATTTCTTTCAATTTTTTTTTTTTTTAATTTTTTTAACGTCGCTCTATTTATGCTCCCACGCGGTGCTAATCAGCGACGGAGGTCTACGGTGTGTTTGTAAACAAAGCACATGTAATATTTTTACAGAGGTGCTTGTATCAATCGGCCGAGACTTGGGCTCGAACCCGGGACCGCCGGACTACGAGCCCATCGCTCTACCGACCGAGCCACCGTAGGCCTCTCTTTCAATTATTTTGCTTCTACAAAGAAAAAGTTTTCAATGAGTGAAAATTTATTAGTGGGGTCACTTCAAAATTAATTAACAGGTGTGAAGCGATCCTTGTAAATCAATTTAACGACTTTTTATTAGTTAGCCAACGTTTCGGACGTATTTATTGAAATTCCCTCATCAGGGCCCTAATGAGGGCCTAAATTGGGTCGCAAGGATCGCTTCAAACCTTTTAATAAATTACATCCACGAACGCATATTTCAATCACTTCAAAATTTATTTGCAATGTCAAATATATTTCCAACAGTTATACAAGGTATTTATTATCTACTATACGTTTATTAAGGTTTTTTTATCTGATACATCTTTAAAGTCTGGTATGTTTTTTAACAACTCATATTTATAATTGTATTCTATTATTTCTCATTCGCCACCCCACAAAATAAATTAATAAAATGAATTAGGAAATTTGGAAATCGGTTCATCGGTTTTCAAGATACAGATCTATATACACACACACATGGAAAAAAAAATTTTCACGGATGTTACGTCGGTTATAGGTGACGCACAACCTTGATAGATTTTTTCAAGCCTAGGCTTTCGGCTGATAGCTCAGGATTCTCTTAAGCGTTTTTAAATGGATACGCATCCACACGCACGTGTGAGTGTGAATGTGTATCACGACACATATAGCGTATTTGAATGAATATGAATTCTGACTTATGCAGTGTACTATAACTACGGGATAAGATCAGTATGCTTGAATTACCCAGCGTATTTAAGGTTTGATTAAATCCTGGATAATTTCTAGATGTGGCTTGATGTGTGAGAATTAGTGCGTATTTGAAAGATCAGAAAGAAAGAAATAATATACATTTTAAAATTTACTTTTGTATTTATTCAACTCAATAAATCGAGGAACATCTTTTCGTATAAATCGTAACAATTAATAAAACTTAATATATACATATACATGCGTTGCTGATTGACATAACATGACAGTTGCTGATTGACAGTGCAGGTGAGTGAGCGATGCGATCGAGTTTTTCGCGGCTGTTTCTGCGATTAATAATTCATTTATTATTAAATTTATAATATTTATTATTATAATAAACATTGGAATTATAACAAAAAGCTGCATACATGAGGGTATACTAACTGTAGTTAAAAATTAATAAAAACATAATTAAGCAATCATTACATTATTATTACTTACGTTATTATGTCCTTTGTTATTTTAAGGCAAATTGTTAAATAATTGTGGCCTCTCCAGTCTCACATATTTTCTCAGCTGCGTAAACACCGTATGTACATTATATGTTACATTCTACGTATAATATACGTAAACTATACCTATGTATAGTGTCTTAACATACCTGATACAGCCTTCTAAAAAAAGACAGATACCTTTGAAACAAATATAACTTTGGTAATGCACATTTCTTTGAAATTCTGATTGCATAAATCGAAAATTCAGACAATTTTACATCGGAAATGGTTTGTCTTTATACCAAATAAAGCCGTTGGAAAAAGTAAAAAAAAAAGGTCCGTTCAGGCCTTAATGAGTTAACGGATGTAGAAAACTAATAAACTGTGCATCATAGACTGTATTCCTAATTTACATTTACAACATTTCAAAGAGGTTCACAGATTCAGATTTTGTTATTTTTTTTTTGCAAAAAATATACTGAAGCTACATTAATTAGAACGGATAGTACCTTACCGTATAGTGTACATTCTATTTTTCGAGAAAACTATAGACAACATCTTAAAGTATAGGTCTTCCTCTTTCAAATGCCCTTGAGTTTTTTCAAATTACTGTTTTTTTCGCCGAGATATTGAAATTCGTTAATATTCAGAAATTCATACAAAATTTCAAAATTTCAATATCTCGGCGAAAAAAACAGGTATTTGAACAAACTCCACGGCATTCGAAAGAGAAAGACTTGTATATTATGACATCGTGTATAGTTTTTTTAAGAGAAAAAGAATCGCGATGCTACATAACCTCAAATATGTAAAAAAACAGTGTTTTTGTACTTTTAGGTTAGAATATCTCGAAAACCTGACGTGATAGAGCAACTCTGAAGCCGGATTCGGATTCAGAATTACCTTCAGAAAAGTATATAATACTATAGTTTATGTTACTAAAAATTAGCTAAATTTTGATGGCCTGTGTCATCAATTCAAAAATGCAACCAAAGATCATATACTATTTTGTTTAGAGTTTTTCACTTTCTTTCAATTTAAACTATGAAGCTAGCCATGAAAAAGTTAATCCGGTTACGTATGCTGCTGTGCATATAAAGAAAGATTCAGATTTTTAAAACAATTTTAACCTTCAAAAATACATATTAAAATACTTCTGGACTTTCGTCTCAATGCGTGTAATAAATTGGCCGTTTAGTTAAACTAGCGACGGATTCACCTGCATGTAGGCCATGTGATTTATGACAAAATGTTTTTATAATATATTGATTTTAATTGTTTGCGATATCCAAATCTTTGCTCCACACAAGTAGAGTTACTTTTCCGTGCATCAAAAATGACATAATAGCCAGCCCTATGCATATGGTATACACCTTCTCAGATAGGAGTGAAAGGCGAATAGACGCGCTGCACTGCAGCATAGCATCCGGAAAAAGTTAAAACAGGACGCATCGAGGCGAGAAAGCAGAGACAGTATAAGGAAAGGGTCGAGAGTATTCTCTCTCTCTTTCAGGAAATTGTCACTGACTTTGTTGCGGTGGCGGGTGAAAAATCAGAGCGAAAAAGAGTGACGCAAAAGTGGTTC
>UELV01140970.1:0-16164 GCA_900490015.1 Megastigmus stigmatizans | reverse complement strand
GAGAGAGAGAGAGAGAGAGAGAGGGAGAATGCTTGGTTGGTGAGAGCTGCTACGGCTCTGTATATTGGCACTGGCAAATGGACCCTGAGCCTCGCCGCCTTGCATCAGCGAGTATTATGCGCGGGTTCTACTGCATCGCTGCATGTGTATGTCTCTCTATGTGTGTGTCAACGGTGTAAGGCTTATTTGATAATTGCATGGAAAATCCTTGTGGTCAGGTTGGAGCTGTAACTAAAGAGGAACCATTTTTGTAGTTATTGTCCTACTGTATTAGCCAAAACAAAACTTTATAATAAATAATTAAAAGTATAAGACTTTTTCAGTATTAAAAATCAAAATATTAGAAAAGATGAATTTTAGTTATCATGTTATGTTATAAAATTAAAAAATAAGGAGATTATACTCTCGTGCGATTTATCGAATACTCGTGTAATCTAAACATTCCTCAATATCCTTAAATATAGCAGCAAAAGGCGAGATGGTCACATCGGTCGAGCTCCCCGTAGTCATAGAGAAAAATGATAATACGATGAAATTTAGAATAATATTACTTCGTGACTAAGTAGTCAAAAATTACGACAGAAATTCAGGCGTTTTATTATAGTCTGCACTTGTTTCGTCTTAAATTTCAAGTATTTATCAATACTCGTTCTCTCACAACAACCGAAGAAAGACGTTTTTCACGTGCCGTCATCATTTCTCCAATGCTAGAGTATAGTAAATTTGAAAACTTTAACTGACGATATTATAGAAATGAGGTGGTCAACCAATTCAGAATTTTGCATACATACTCGTTACTACCTATATTAATTTTGTACTAAATTTCATACAATTTCCAATACTTTGGATTTAAGAAAGAACTGCCTTAAACGGGAGGTCTCAGCGAAGCTATTTATATTTTAGCGTTTTCTTTATATTCATTTTAAAAAATACTAAAAGAGGTGTGCTATAATAGATGTCGGTTTACTTTATAGCCCTATAGGAATTATTTCTTCGCTGACTTGTGCAACTTTGTCAATCGATCGCTAATCGATTTTCTTTCATCGATTACGGATAAGTAATAAACTAAATTGTAAAATGTAGAAATTCAGAAATATTCGCGTGTAGTATGGACCGCGGATAAGCTCGCTTCGAAAATGAAGTGCAAGATAAGTAATTAAAGGGTTTCCTCCAGCCGAATGGCGTTCGACAAGCGCTGTCGGAAGTTTAAGCTTTTATCTGTGCTCTTTCAGCCGATAAAATTTGAATGAACGGATTGAAATTACGCCGCGCAAACGCTATCCCTAGAGATCGTAGTCGTATACATATTTAAACAGCCCAAGAGCCTTGCCGGATTTATATACCGTTGGCCCAGCTATATTCTTTGTCCCGGCTCATCCATCATCGTTACGAAATACCAATCTTTCAGCGCGTTTTCCTTTCTTTTCCATTCATTACTTACTCCCCGATCATCGAATCTTTAATCTTTGTGCCTATACAATCTCTGAAAAATTCACGCGGCACACAGAAAAATATAGTAATACTCTGCGCAGATGCTCGGTAATTCTAGATACTGTACAATCGAAGACACATTCATAAATTGATTACACCGCGAAGCTCCAAGTGTCTCTTGGAAGCATTTGCACCTTCCGGTGTGATAAATCGATAGCTCTAGTTTTTCTATCCGAAGAAAACATGTACCGTTACCGGCACTCACTATTTTATTAAAAGCTATGTCCTTTCCATTCTTACTTTTAATCTTCTCCTCTCGGTTGCACCTCCGTGATTTTTCCAATTCTCGATATCGCTCTCGCTCTCTCTCTCTCTCACTCTCTCTCGTGTTCCGGAACTGTAGTTTTTTTGTTCGCGGCCGCGTCCGTCTGCGACTACTGCGTCGACCCCTCGAGCACTATAGACTATAGAACCTCTCATTTCACTTTTCTCCGGCGCAGGTGAATGATTAAAAGTGAGTGAAGATCGCATTCTCGATCGATACCTATACAGCTTCGATGCTGGAGTTTGTCTGTAACAAAAACGTACTTGATTTGAAAATATGCGAATCGTAAAGAAATTGCACGAAGTGGAATATTTATAATTTTTTATTTTTATTATAATTTGATTTTAATCGTCTTGTTGGCTTTCTGTTTATATGTATATGATTGTATAAACAGCTGATATGCGGAAAGTTCATAAAAAATCTTTTGTCTACGTTATTACTTCTATCGGGACTCTTATCTATTGCTCGTATAAAATAACATGTTTCAAGACTAACGGTACAATGTGAATAATGTCACGTCTAGTCTCGAAGCCACCTTTTCCAAAGAAAAAATGGTCCGTGCTCGTCTAATAATTAAACACTCGGCATTAAGACGTAAAGGAAATTGCCTTACAATGAACTTATGCAGCCGAGCACTTTTAATTCAGCGTAATTACTTTAATTCAGGACCGCGGCGAAAAAGAACATGCACGAGCTGATGATTAAGAAGGAGGAATTATGCGAGAGAGAGAGAGAGAGAGAGAGAGAGAGAGAGAGAGAGAGTTGGAGCTTCTTTCGCAGCGATATTCCTCGAAAGGTAAACGAGACTAGGGAGGATAAAACCCATAGAGCGTCAAGACAGCGGAGGTTAAGTGGTCTCCATTGTACTTTTAAAGGCCGCTCGGAAGAGGAGAAAGAGAGAGGGAATAGAATAGCCCCGACGGTTCTTCCGAGCCAACCTCCCCGATTACTCAGCAATGACAAATGATTGTCCCGCGAAAGTAGACTGCTTTGCATCTCTCCGGCTGCAGCGTCCAAGCGATTTCTACTCGGAACGATGACTATCTTTCTTTCCTCTTGCAGATCTACCCCCACCTATATCACCTACCTACTCCCATTTTTTTTTGCTCTTCTCCATTTGCTCTTGCTTGCCTTCGCTCTCTGCTACTGCTGCTTGGCTGTTTGTTTTCTCTCTCTTTCGCGGAAGAAGACAAATAGACGAAGACAGTTGCGGTTAGCTCAGTTTAAAGTACGAAAGAGTACGACAAACCGTGTGTGTGTGTATTGTGTCTGGGGAGTCTGACGAATGAAAGTAGATGAAATTCGCGAGATGTAATTTGATAAAGTTGGAAATTCCCTATGATTCCCAGCACATTGTCCCGCGTAGAGAGAATTGAAGTTGAGAAAGGGAAGAAGTTCGTATCGGTATAAGCAAGTTTCCACGTCACCACCAACTCACGAAGTGGTTCGCAGAAAAGCTCGAAAGATGATCGTAAATCAGGATCTTTATTTGTGAGAAAATTATGAACTGCGAGCAAAATGATAGGCTTGAACGTGGTGGGCTTAGGAGTTGGCGATGAGTAGTAACGGACGTTCCAGTCAGATTGTCGCGGAAGCCGAAAAGATAATATTTTTTCAAAGTTGAAATTTTTATATATTGTATAGTGGAAGCCTTTATACAAGAGCTAAACGCAAGTACAGAATTGATTCAAGTTGAATTATAGACTGTTCTTAAAATATTTTTTATTTGTGACAGCTTAAATTTTGCCTCAATAACTGCAACATTATCCACACTGGAAGATCATTATACATTGATATTTTCCGGCTGAAAATATAAAACACTTTTTTTCCGAAATCGGCATTTTTAGCTGATGAAATCTATAGTGCAGTGGACTACATTTCACCAGCACTCGGAACAAATGTGCATCGTCCAATAAAATCCTCAGTCTTTTTCTTTTCGCAAGCGCAACATACCAGACCCAGAGTTGATTTTCATACACATCACCAAATGATCGCGATCTCGGCAGATATAAACGCGAACGCGGACTGCTTGTCGCGCGGAATGATTATAGCGTAGCTGGTATGCGCGCGCACGCATCGACTGCCACCGTATATCGAATTGGATCTCTCGCAATTTCGTGGCGATTTAACCCACGAAATCAGCCTCCATACACATATACATCCACACACGGTTATATAAAGTATGCATGCTCAGTGAGCGCCTTCATCATGTTCACGCGTGGTAAATCATATTATTCGCGCTCGGGCTGAACGTCGCAAGCCACACGTAATGGAAACGACGAATATCGTAGCAGGCGTGTACAATAATAACCTCTTCAATGCTCAACTCCGCGCGCCAACATTTTGAAATTAACAACTGCGTGTGCACGCGGCTCACTCTGCACCTGAATTTTCATCGAGATATAGTGCTCGAGCTTTCTACCGTGTTTAATTCATTTTATATCTGTCTGGTTTGCCTTTTAACGGGGCTTCGAGTGTTGATACGTTCAGGTTACGGGAGAATATTCATGGGCTTTCCACTTTACGCGTTTTGCAAAAGTGCTGATGACAAGATTGGCGATTTATCGTAGCACTTTTGTATATGAACAAAGAGCGAATCAATTTTTTCGTATCCACGATTGTAATCTTATCGATGGATTTATTTGATACAATAGGCGGTAGCGTCAAATGTGAAATTTCATTGCTTAAACGACAATCCACCGTTACGGTTGCTATGCATCTCTCGAATTTTTGCCACAGATGCACGAAGTCTCAGCCAGCTTAACAAAGTAGAGAAAGTTACCTGTCAATTTTGCCACCAAGTCCCATCACCATTGCGGCCCCGTCGCTATATCTTCGCACAAAGGGACACACGAAGGAGAGAAGACTACGTGCCAGCATTAATCCCGCGACACTTAAGCAAGGGGTTGAGCCAACGTAGTCTTTCCCGCGTGGCGGCAACAGCACCACCAACATCCTCTCCACTTTCAAATGAGTTTTGCCTCTCTCTCTCTCTTTCTCCCTCGTGGCAGAGAAGAGAGATAACAGCAGAGAGAGAGAGAGAGAGAGAGAGTGAGAAGAGCTGGTAACCGGCATTATTTGCGGAAGCAACTATCACTCGCGTTGCCAAAGTTTGTCGCCGATTACGAGATTAGTGCTCGCGCGCGAGATGCAGACGAGAGAGAAAGAGAGACATTGTCAGGATTAAAAATCTCGGAGCTAGATGTGGGCGTTCGAAGGGTAAGGTGCACAGGCTTTAATGAGCCACTGAACAATCACGCGAAACTATAGTCTCTGGAGTAAAAAAATCTCATATAGGTATTTTGCACGAGTTTCCCAAAAAGCTTTTACCATTTAAACAATAGAGTATAGGTTATACATTTGAACAAGATGGCTGATTAAGTTAGCTTCGTGCGAGACGCTTCTCTCCGCCTTCAAAACTTGAATTCCAAAGCTCTGTGTACAACTACTAATGCAATAAATGATTCCGCTATAGGCGGACTAAGCTGTGTATGCACACGTGCCAGATCCTCCTGGGACGAAAATCTAATAATTCTCCCATATTCACTTTCGCGCCGTCTGACACTGTTAGCGAACAGGTATATACAGCACACGCACACACACACGTGTGTACGTGTTTGCATACACGTGTGTGTCAATGTGCATACAGACACACACACGCGCAGGCACGCACTCGCCGTTTGTGTTTACGAGTCGTGTGTAGGATTTCGCGTAAACGACGTACGCTGCTATACGCGTGCGTAAACCATAGAGAGAGCGTGTGTATGTATGTGTGTGTGTGTGGCGGTACAACAGCGTGCGCTAGCCTAATGCTTCGATCAAATACTGCAATTAAGTGGGTCGCTGTCTCTCGTATCTTGGCGCATCCACCACTCCCTCTCCCTCTTTCTCTCCCTCTCTCTCTCTCTCTCTCTCTCTCTCTCTCTCTCTCTCGATCTTCCTCGCAAGCGCCACTATGTAGATACTCGTTCACCTGTCTATTTGCCGACGTGCATGCACGCATAAATACATATATTGTCTCGGGGCGTGCGAGTACACACGTGTGCCAGTCTATGTGTGTATGACTAGCTTGCCTCCTTGGCTTTGGGTATAGGGAGGGAGAGATGAGAGCTAAGGTATTCATGGATTCTGAACAATTTCGATGCGCCGCTACACCCGAGCATCAATTTTATAAGTCGGGGAGCGCGCGAGGTAGTCGGCCTTATTACGCATATGCTTTGTCTTGGATGGAAGCGAGGAATGAGGTCTCCTGCGGAGCTGCGCACCAATTTATTTCGCGAATGTGCAGCTTCCCTATTCTTTTTTTTTTTATTATTTTGGAAGTACTGAAATTCTGGAGCCGCGGTCGCATATATGAGCCGTAATACCGTGTTATTTATATTGTGAATGGGAGAAAAAATAAAATATGGACGCGGAGGTGATGTGTGTTTGATTCTTGTTCAACGGAAAATAGCTGATGATTATTACTGGAATGTTATTCAATTGGTGTGATGTACGATGACTACCGTGCTTATTTTACCCGTGTAAAATAATTATTTTCATGAATTACAGAGTCTTTATAGAACATGATTGTGTTGAAATTATAGTGACGATTTAAACAGATAAATGCGTAATACCTCAGAAATACCCGTTCAATATATCCGTGCGAACTCCTGGCGTCAAATACAGCTGAAGGACATGAACAAATGATGTACCTATGAAAAATACTGTACAATTGTATACCTGAAGAGATCATTAGCCCACTGAGTATGAATGATAATTCGCTAGATTTTATAATACATACGACGACACTAAGCATAACCCAAATTCAAATATATATTAATATACTCTTAGCTTCTGTTGACCCGGAAAATTCCTACATATGTTATCAATTTTTCCACCGCATCGGGAACTACCGCTGCAAACGCAATCTTTGTCGTTCAATATATATTTTTTCGCCTTTTTAATCAATTTCAGTAATTACGTCATACTGGCAAATAGCCAGTATGACGTAATTACTGAAATAGCCACACAAATCATACGAGGCTAAATTGATAAACTATGAAAAAAACAACTGCACCATTCAACGAAATCAAGCAACGTTACTATGGAATAGTACAAATTCAGTACGAGCAATTGAAAAAGTAGTAATTTCCCTCGTTTTTTTGTAATTCAGACAGACGATTCGGCTCGTTGACCAGCCGTTTTAAATTCCCGAGAACACGTTCAATTCTAGTAAAGCAAGAAAGAGAAAGAGAAAGAAAAAGAGAGAGAGAGAGAGAGAGAGAGATATCTGCAAGCTTTCCGAAACTTTTCACGCATTCGCTCAAGCATAAAAGTTCGTTGGTGTCAGGGTACATAAGTTCGAGGGAAGCTTTCACGCTAGAGCGAGAAAAAATTTCCCTTTAAAACAAATGGAGGGGAATTGTGTGGTAAATTTTCAGAAGTGCGCATTGCAATTTGTTCCGCAGACTGCTAATTTACACGATTTTACGCAAATTATGACTTTTTTATTGAGATTTTAAAAGCGCAATGGAACATTTTGTTTTCTCTATACGTTTTACTAAACTCCATCCATAAAAACGTCATCAGTGAAAATTCATGAACTATTTTCAAATGTGTTTACATGTGGATATAGTATCTACAGTCGCAAAAAACTTAATACGCTGAATGAAAACCAATCTTCCGTTTCCATTTTTATTTTGTTAAAGATAAAAATGTTTTCATATTCATAGCATCCGCGCAAGTATTCGTATATATGATACGCATGAATACGAGTAAGGGTAGAATGAATGGAATTTCTGGAAATTATGTCGCAAACGAGATTTTGGCTGCTTTCTATCTGCGTACTATATGTGTGAGCTAGTATATAGGTAAATGCAGACTATCTACTGTAGTATATCCGCTAAATTAATTTTTCCTGCACGCTAATACCCGTACATATATTTTTAATGAAATTTCATCAAGTCCCGACTGTAATTACTTACTTTTATTTATTATCGATTGTGCTTATTTTAACGAATCGGTATTTAGTATATTCATTTAGGAAGTTAACGATGAATGAACAGATTAATCACATCGTTAGCAGCTTTCATTTCGACTCCTCCCCCTTTTCACTTTATTCGAATTTTCACTGGAAATTTCATCGAACAGCTTTTACTGCTATAAGCTTTTAGCTATTTGATATTGGATTTAAAGAGGATATAATCCGACATTTTTAAATATTATAATTAGAAGCTAAATTATTAAAATATTATAATTTCGAATTTGCTAGTAACTCATTTATGCTATCTCGTTGTGTTATTAATTTATTTAAACTTTTATGCGTTTATGCAATAGATTATAAAATATTTCACTAAAATCGGTGAATTATAGGAAGACACATTGTCGAGTGGCCGCTAACACAATAATAACCTAGGATTTTCAAATTACTCTCATAATCCTCATTTCAATTATGCCGTATCATGCGATTCCCATGTAAAATCAATCATCTCGTCTCTCGGTACTGGTATTAATGACCCCCTGAATCACCCCATCCCCACCTCCAGCTGATAATCGGTCACGCGATACAAAAGTGAGTAACTAGTGCAGCAGTTAGTCCCGGGCAGACATAAAAACCGAGTAGAGACCGACAGATATTCCTTCTCATAAAAAAGGGCAAAATGAATGTAAATTATCATTCGATTCCGCTCACGATTCGTTCGCGCCTCGCGTAACCGGGATTTTATTGGATGTCACAAGCGTGCGGGACAACGACGACAGGTGTCTCGGTGCCGATAATTTTGCCTCGAAGGTGGTTGAGCAGTTTCCTCTCTCTCTCTCTCTCTCTCTCTCTCTCTCATCCGCGATTTTTACGAGCTTCGCAGCCAACTCCCTGTTGTGCCAAGACCTTTGAAAGCTGGAAAAGGGGCTGTTTCTTTCCAACTATATCCGGCAATCTAACATGCCGCGTGTGCGGGACGTGCAGCTTTTTTTGTAATGATCGAAAGAGACGTTTTTCGCCGGCTGATTGCAGTTTATTGTTGTTGTTGCTGCTGCTGAGCAGTTGTCTCCGCGTGAATGTTTCCAGTGCGAAAATGTTGTTTTACGAGAATCACACTGGAAAGTGAGGTCGAAGTTTACGCGAAAATTGAATTGTTCGTTCAATTTTTGAAGAATGAATTGGTTTATCCACGTTTTCAAAACTGATGCTTCTGAAAAAGGTTAATTTTTCGGGTCGAAAACAACTGAGTTTTTGGGAGTTTCTGTGGTGGTTTTCCTGGTATATAGACACCAAGTTCCACAGCAGCTTTAATTAAACTTCGACGATAGTAAAGAACTGTGAAAAAATAGTGGACGAGAATACTGGCGGATCGTGAAAAAAAAAAACTATATAAACGGGTATTTCAAGCTCAAAGATTTTCTATTCTATGAAATTCGAGGCACTTCAAGCATGAATAGAAAGCAATTTGGTGCGTGTTGCGGCTGACATGCACAGAACGATGTCCACTAACTACTATCATTGAATTACTCGGCAGCTTTTCTATCTACACGATGATACTGAAACAATACGATTATCTCACAATTTAACGGCCAAAATTTTTTTGCAAGCAATTAATATTGCTTGTTAATTTTCTACTGTTTAATATGAAACAAAAAACCAAGAATATCTAAATTCCAATAAAAGATGAACCTTTAAGTTCCTGAAAGTCAAAATTCTAATTTATAGCGAAATTGTTTATGTAATGTATATCATCTCGAAACTGCAGAATTAATATTTGTTACTTATTTTTCCTGTTCTCATAGAACCAATAAGAAATGCGTTATAATAATCACACGATCATAAAAACAATTTTTTCTCTTATGGTATAAAAGAAAGATGTATTGAAAAGAGCGAACCTTTTCAAAACTCTCAAATTATCACAATATTCCATAAAGTAAGTGGCTCGTTCAAATTAATTGTTGATAAAAGAAATGTAATTATGTGCTCCTGTTATAAAGAGGCGACAAGAAAGAATGCAGGAACAATGCAAAAGGACATCAACGTTCTTTCAAGCAATTAATTTTCACAGTCCCCTCTTCATTAATAAAGCTGTAGCATAACGGCAATGAATTAAAGTTGACAAGAAAAAACGACTAAATGTGCATTATATTAAATAGAAAAAGTTCGCGCGCAAAGAAGTTTAAGAATTTTTCATTAGCAATTTTCATATCTGTGAAAGCCACGTAATGCTTCTGCTGAATTTTTGAAACTAACATTACTAAGGTCCAGACGCTGCCGCTGCCACCATGCAATCTGCTGCAGCCTTTCATCGATAAAATCGTAGGATTGTTATTCTTACTCTTGGATTCCCTATCCTCATTTCTTTACCTCCTCCAGCTTTCTGGTCACATCGCAATTTTTCTCTCACCTATTTCTTTTTCCATTTCTTTCTTTAACACTTCTAGCTGGAACATGTAAGAGTGATTCGCCCGAAGGCTGAAATGGTTTTAATCTATAGGTTGAAAATGCAGTTCAGCCTCTACTTTCTTTACCTTTTCTGTGTTCCAATTTCCCTTTTTTGTTCAAACTTAATTGTGTTCTAGTCATTGCAGTGAATTTAGAAGCTGAATATATTTGCACTTACTTTGTTGAATAAGGAAATTCAAACGTATAGAATATATTTTACACTCTTATAAAAAAAATCTTGTGTTACGTACTTGGCACATTCATGAATGATATATGTACTTAGCTATTTTAACATAAAAGTAAAAGTATTTTAATTAAAGCGAATATTTCAAAAATAGACACATTTCTTTATTTACTAAAAAGAATTTATATGACCTATTATAATCATAATTCGGTATCAGTAGATAATAGAACACTTTACTTTTAATCATTATAGTAGAATAAGGATGCAAAATCTATTGTGTTTAAAAAATGTTACATTGTATTCAGGAAAATATTTTTTAATTAAAGTAAGTAGTGTACATGTACATGAATATTAAATTTTAATGACATTACATAATTTTTAGGTGTATATATAAATCTTATTGTACTTAATTATATCATATTTAAATACAAAAGTAGTTTTCTTATTTATTAAAGCATATTTTAATAATTTTTTTTTATGATAAATATGTAAAAAGTGAAACCATACTTAAAACGTATGATGGCATATTGGGTAATATATTTCGTTTCTTAATTGATAGGAGCAGTCAAAAATACTTCGATCTCGAAGTTCCTCACTTTGACGTATAATTTCTGGATGAAATGTTATATGCCGATAACATACAGCCTGTAACAAATAACCAAACAATGTTTATTGTAATATTAATTAATAGTATTCTATTATATTAAAAAATTCAAGGTATTTGAATTGGTAAAAAATTTCAGTGATTGAAGAAATCCGATTAAGTTTGTAGCAAAACCGGAAAAAATTAAATTTATCTGTTAGATATTTTATTGTTTTAATAAATGATCATTTCTTTTTTTCATTTATTAGCTTTTTCAAATCTTAGTGTAGATATACATCAGGTTTATTAAGCTACACGGTATTTACAAAGAATAATTGAGATTTGGGGCAGTATATTACCATTTTATAAACAGATTTTACATTCTTTAAGAATAGGTACAATTAAAATAATCACTTTATCTTTTTTTTTATATTTCAATCTAGAATTTCAATTTAGATGCTAAAGGTGAAACGTGATCATCAATTAAAACTTTCTCGCCATTATAAAATGCATAAAATTAATTCCACTATTCTATAATAAATAAAAAAAATTGTGATTAATACAGCATACCTTGAAATAAGACAAAAGAAATAGTTCGTTTGAGGTGCAACAAACTATATTTTTATCAGCTGTTTTTAATTTCAAATATTTTCTTTGCTTTAGATCTTGGAGAAAATGAAATCGCATAGCTTCATAAGACGTGCGTAAAGCATACGCTTCTGCAATCACTTGATGAATTCCGACATGCTGAAAAATATATATGAAAATACGTAATAAGTACTTATTTTATTCAACGTATGCATTCAATAATTATTATTTACCATTGGTATATTTTTTCTGATACAGTGCATTTTCTCATAACTGTAAGATAATGAAAATAGAGAGTCAACATCACCAAAATAATATTGCGGGTATTCCAAGCGATGATATATTTTTCTATTCAACAAGTCATACACAAATCGAGCCATGGGAGTGCCATAATAGCCATAATAGTATTCTCTGAGAAATATTTTAAAGAATTTTTTGTGACATAATCATTATTATAATATAGATTTAATTATTATAAAAATGGATTCTACTTACTTAGGAAAATTCGGAGATGTAAGCTCCGGCATACTCAAATAAGTTCTTAAAACTATAAAATAAAAGAAAATGAATGAGAAACCTAATGTATATCTACAATAAGGTTTGAAAAAGCTAAATAAATGCAAAAAAAGAAAAGAAAATAGCTTGTTAATATTCTGATTGGAAGTAAAACAGTTTTTTTATCCAACCAATGAAATTTTCAATTTAACAATAACGTTGTACCTCAAATTTAGCTATTAAAAAACCACATGATTCTTAACACTTTACTTGTGGATAATCAAATTGATATGCCGATTAATATATCAATTATACATACCATGATTAATTTGTTTTTGCCATATTTTTGAGTACTTTTAAATAAACTTACGTATTCGATTTTGTGGCTTATATAAACTACTTATACTGAAAGGTTCAGGTACGTCAGAACTAGTGAAAACAAGAATAAAATATAATTAAATATTGCTTACATAATTGCAAAATATTTAAAGTGGTATTTGATTTTGGTATTGACAAAATAAATATGTATATATAAATATATTTTTACCTAGATAAATAGTTTAATGCGTATAATTTTTTATAAGCTATTCTTCGATAATTAGCAATATCCTTAATGTAGTCATGCGTAACTTGGAACTGCAATGCAAATAAAGATAGATAAAAAAGGGAAGATATCAATTTAAATAAATTAAATTAAAATTAAAATTTATAATATTTTAATTAAAATATAAATTTTAATTTTAATTAAATTGAGATATGCGTGCAAATTACTAACATCTCCATAGATGTTATCTATGAAACTTTCATTGTATTCATTGTGAAATAAAACTTTGGTAATGTCATTTAAATAATTACGTGCAGCAATTTTTATTTGTAGAGACATATTCCGTGATACGATAAAATCAACTTGAAATTTATTCACAATATAATATTATGCATAATTGTTAACGCCGTTTCAACTAGTGGTCTCTTGAATTTAAAAAAATCATTATTAAATTCAAATGTATATTTAGTTCTAAGTCTGTATCATTTATGGTAAAAATAACTTACTGTACTATTTTGTTCGTTAAGAGTTCGCAATATTTCGTGAGAAATGCCGTAAAGTTTAGTCTCATGTAAACAAAATATTGATCTGTAAACGTAAGTTATTTAAATTGTATTGCCTTTGAAAAATGTGTTTTATCTATTATTATTATTATACTTGTTATACGTACTTATTTCGTTTATCGTTTTCAGTCCATGGATCCATTGTAAACAAGTGCTTCCAATTATGATGAATCCACGCAAGAGCAGATACCTTTACTGAAACATGAGTTGTGTAAATGGAGTTAAAACTTATAACTTTATAAAGTCAGATCAAGTTCAATAATAAATGCTAAAATTAAATTATAAATATAAATTAATTAGAGTTCTCTATCGTTCTAAAATACAATTAGAGAATATTCATAATTTTCATTATAGCATTTACACTTTGATAAGTAGTTAATCAAATCAATCACAGAAAGTCTTGAGTATGAATAAGTAGTTAATAAGTTTAATGCTTTAAATTTTTGTTACCTGCTTTATTGCCTAGAGGGTATATGCCATTTTCTATCTGATATAGAAAGTAATTCAAATTTCCAAAATAATAATTGTCCGCAAGAACATACGAAACATCCGTAATATTCATCTCATGTCTACTCAAAACATTTTGGAAAATTTTGGACCAATAGCTCTATAAAATAATACTGTATTAAAATTCCATAAATAAATTAAATGATTACAAATAATTGTTGCAAAAGTCAGTAAAAAGGTATTCATTATTTTGTTTTATAATTTACTAAGTAGTCATAGTAATAAGATAGTTTGAAGATAATAAATAATTGATTGTATCAGAGTTTCATTATACTTGATAGTTGTAGTATAATATACTATATATGTTTAATACAAACCGTAGGTGACGAGTCGTTCACGAGTTTGTCTTGCTTGTAATCCATTGTTCCAAACGATTCACTCAGTAAATATTTTTTAACTTCGCTCATATTTCTGTACTGTGGCCCACTATTCAACTTCCCATGTAAATCTAGCAGAAAATCCCTGTCTTTCTTTAATATATCCACTTTATATCCGCGAGTTACGTACAGTGATTCTTCAAGTTTTGTTAACCCACCACTCTTGGAAAGAAATTCGGTTGGACGACGTTCCAGCTTAAAGAAATTAAGTCATGAAATCATTTGGAATAATTAAATAACTGTCATAAAAATATATTATAGTATAATAAGATATGCTTCTTTTATTAGTACTATTATTATATATGCATTTTAGTATTTTATCACAATTTACATGTGTAAAAAAATGCATCATGTAGCGCGAACTTACGAATAAAATTTTTTTATCTGCTTTATCAGGATCATCTATAACAGTTATATGAAACAAGCTATAGCCATAACCCATTGCTTCTAATTCGTCATCTATATCAAACCATGATTTAGATGAGACATTGTCAATTAGATCTTGGAATGCAATGTCTATTAAGCTCTTTATTGGAGTAGGATCGTCTCTCTCTTCTAAAGTGTAAAGCATATATATATATATATATATATATACTAATTAATTATCTTAATGGTAAACAAAAAAATATAAAATATAAGGTATAAAGTATAATAAAGAAAAATAAACATAATATAAAAAATCATTATTAATCTGTCTGAATCAAATGGTTATTTAAGGAGGCGAACTTTCTTAAATAAACTGTACATATACAAACCGATAATGATTCTTTTATATTATCAGCTCTCCCGGGCAATAGAAATTTTTTTCAAAAATAATTATACTTCAATTACCTTCCCTATACCACATTTTTTAAGCCCAGTTATGGGCTTATTCAAAACTCTGTGATGCAGGCTTATCTGTGATTGCGTCTAGAATGTATTATATATAAGTAAGTAAAATAAGTAAGAATTGTAAAAAAAATAAATGCCTTACCAAATTTCATACAATCCTGATACAACTGTTTTTCCACTGATATTGACTTTAATTCGTGGTCATTGGGTTCTTCATTTAAAAATCCTATTAAAAATATATAAGTTTTTATGCAATTCTACGGCAATCTAACTAGTATTATCAAAAACATTACAGTTTCTCTGACTCACCTATTATACGATCTTGTATAGAAGTCAATCTCTGAATAAATGTTTCTCGCTCTGAGGGTATGTAGTCATTGTCTTGGCAAACGGCACCATAGCATAAGGGATTCCATCTCGATCCAGGTAAATAATTGATATCCTTTGTAATTTTATTCTCTGTCATTGCAAAACATAAAGATTAAAATGATTACCCTTTATTAAAAAACCCTTTGACAAAATTGCAGCAAATGAATTGCAGCATTTATGCATACCCAGAAATCGTACTGCCTTTTCAGTTTTATCGGGTTGAAGTTTTGATTCCGTAGAATCAAAAATGTTTGTTAGAACTGTATTGATAAATACTAAGCCTGGATAAGGTAATTGCATCGTGCTTTCTTCAGAAACCACGCAGACCATCAGTAAAAAACTGAAATTGGTGATCAAAAGCTATTAAAACTTTCAAGAAAATTTTTTGAGTGCATAAACCATAGTTTTTAATATGAAATAATACAATAAACTATAAGAGAATTTAGTTTAAACAAAAAAAAAACGTGATTTTTCAATCCTTTTTTTCTTTATAAATCGAATTTCCAATACGTTTCCCGTCTGCAATGAACTTGAAACCTCATTAACCCGTGGAATAAATGTCTACACTTTAAGTAAACATGGTTTGGAAATCGATTTTTCCCCTTGGGGTTTTCAAAATGGCGCCGGGAATGAAAAATTGTTCTGCAAAATTTCATAAATTTTTTTCTCGAAAACGATGAACTTTCAGAAAAATACACTAAGAGTAAAAAGTTCTTGAAATTGATCAAAGAATTCACTAGAATTTTTTCAAAACGATTGGAGCAATTTTTGCGATTTTGCAAATTGCTCGAAACGCTTTGAAAAAAATTATACGTATTCTTCGGACAATTCTAAGAACTTTTTATACTTTGCGAATTTCTTCAAAACTTCATCGTTTCCGAGAAAAAAATTCCGAAATTACATTGATCACATGTAAAGATGGCATAAATTTCACTCTTTTCTCATCGTACTGCTAAAGAC
>UELV01140968.1:0-16948 GCA_900490015.1 Megastigmus stigmatizans | reverse complement strand
TCTCTCTCTCTCTCTCTCTCTCTCGCTCGCACTCGCTGGGTCAACGACGTTCCCTGATGGACCGACGGAAAGCCGCCTCCACCAGTTCTCCTCGTTCCCCGTGGGGGATTAACGAGCGGCAACGGCAGTGCGCGGCAGCCTCTCAGTGACACAGAAGCACTTCATCTCGAACGGTTGAACTCGCGTCCTCTGTCATTGGTCGGGTATGCCGCTATCCCAGCTTCTACGTATAGAATTCATGTGATCGAGGGAGCAAACGAATGAAAAAAGAGATATTTTGAAGTAACGGAAGGGTGATTTGTTGCAATGATGAGGAGGAGAGGAACTCGAGAGATCTACCTCCCCCCCCCCTTTTCAATAGAAAGAAAGAGATAGCCAGTGTGTATTTTTGGTCTCTCGAGCACGGAAAATATGTGGCTTTTTCTTTTTCAGAGCTGATTTACCCGCACTTTTCGAGAAAAGAATATAAGTATACTGCGCTTGGAATTGAATACAATGAGAGCTGAATTTTATAAATTGAAATATAAATCGATGGCTTTAAGGGAAACACAAATATTTGTTCCCGAAGGATATACAATGATTTAATAGAATGAATAATAGCTGTCAATGGAAGCACTCACAGACGTATTTTGTATGTTCCTTTTTATGCACGGTAGTAGACTTTATATTTTGGTCATCCCAAAAGTGTCAAGCTCCAAAAGTCACATATTTTAACACCCCTTTTTCGGCATTAACATAAAAAATATTAATTCCTCATAAAAGTGTTACATGTAAATGTTGTAGAACATAAAAAATGAAAATTTTCTCTATTGAACATTTTGTGATAAGAGTGATTTATTTCAAAATAACAGTGGAAAAACGGAGAGGAAGCCGAAATACACAGCCGAACTGCGGCGCGCGATAACTCCTAAACGCTCTCTGGGATGCAAAACAAGCAGTCTAATATTTTCTATATCCAATAAAGATCTGATTATTTTTTGAAATTCCACGTCCTTTCATACATGTAAATCTTGTGAAAGCTTGCTAATTTCCCTTTGTAATTTTATTACTGCGTAATATTGGACATCTTCTTTTTTCTATAAAGCAAATTTCTAAGTATTTGATACAACAATAGTAAGTATTTTTTAAAATCGTATTTTATAATTTCATTGTAAATAATTTCCACAACAAATATGCAAAGTGCCAATATAAAACCCCATAATAATAAGAACCAGCAAACTGTCAATAATTTTTTTTTGTGTGGGTAAACATTAATTTTAGTGTTTAGATTTCTTAAAGACTGTCTATCTCTTATATCAAACAATTCAATGAAGCCTGCTTCAAATATATTAGATAGAATTCGATTGTATTTCAAATTAAGAGGCCAATCTTTCCTAAAAGTATACGCCTGTGGAAAAAAACATTGAATTTTGATTGGATATGTGAATAGAATCACTTTCTTCGATATAACCTTTCGTACTACGACAACCGGATACACAGCATATTCGTTTTCCTTGTAAAAGACGGTAAAAAGAAGTAGTAATATTAACGCCATTGATTACTTCATAACGATCTTGAAGTTCTTTTCTGGTTAAGAGCCATTTATAATTTGCTACGTCATAAATTGTTAACCTGGATTTTATCAAATCTTCTTCCGAGTCGATAGTTGGATAATATCATGGTACTACGTAAAATGCATGCAGGAAACTTTGAAAATAGGAGTTCATTATGCAAAATATTAGTATGTTCATTATAAGAACTATTCTTGCAAAGTCAGTTTTGGGTTTGATACTTGTGGTTGTACTTATGAGCATTCGGAGACATTGTAATATAGATAAAGGCACAGAAATTCTTAGAACAAATTTTAGTAGCATAACTGATATCAACAATATAATAAAAAGTGGCCACAAAATTGTAGAATGTAAAATAATTATAAGTTGTTCTACGAATAAAATCTCGTTTTTAATGGTCGATAGACAGAAACTGTTACGCTCATACGGGTATGTTTGTACGAGGAATATCCTACGTACAAATTTTGCAAGCGTCACTGAAGTTTCAACTAAAACACGAACATTCCTTCCTTACAATCAACGATAACGTGTGCGTCAAGAAACACGCAAAAAAGAAACGAAGTTCCGCCAATAAAGCAAGTACGCGACTGTATAGTTAATCACTGGCGACATTGTGCGGAATCGAGTATGAGCTTTGATAAGGGACACAGGTGCAGTGATAAGCCAGTGGAGGCTATTGCACTCGCACCGAGGCAAAGGTACGCGAAGTGTTGCGTTTGCACTGAATAATAGAGCGGTGCAGTTTTCTATTTTCGATCGATGAGAGATAAGATAGGAGAGAATTGAGTTTGAATTGTTTGATGATGAGACACTGCGGTCTGCACTTGCTGGGGGTTTACTTTGCGAGTACCGTTGCTCAAGTTCGAATATCAGTGACTCAGTAAGAAAATAACTATTATTTTCTTTTTAACGAATATCGAGAATTCGAACTTCAGTAGCATTCCAATAGATTAACGAAATCACCAATCGAACGAATAGCAGAATCTCGGCATTTTTGAAAAGTGACAATAAAATGAGCGATCAGAACCTCTTTCAGAAGCAAACAAACAAAAAGATATATACTGACATTTCGTCTGCGCATTCCACGCAAGCTTTCATCGTCGGCTATATACGCGCACATATCTCAAACGAACCGTGAATCTCGTTAGTCATGCTCCTCGCGAGTACAAAAAAATCAGATCAAAGAAATAAGATCTGGCCAATATACCTATATACGTATAAACACAATACACACACGCGTATACGAGGAAGAAGCAGACAGGAGAAGATCAATGCACGCATGCGAGACTGTATACGCGAGCAGTGGGGAAAGGGCCACGCGACTCTCTCTCTCAGCTTGAACGTCTCCACGAGACCCAACGAGTAATCTTCGCTGCATCTACACCCACGTTTACTCCCTCCTCCTTCTCCTCCCCCCTTCGTTCAGTGCATCCTCCTTTTTTTTATTACAAATCTCTCTTGGGTTCTCGGCTCCTCTCCTTTCGCCTCCTTCGATTCACAAAAGACGCGGCCCGTACAAATACGTCGTGTCGATATAAACAAGCTCTCTCTCTCTCCGATTATTATAGGGGATACATGTTTTCTAGTAAAAAAGAAAAAGACAAGAAAAAAAAATGAAGGGGAGATGTTGCGTACGAGATTTCTAGGGTAGATAGGTATACACGACGAGGTCTTTTGACGAACGAGACCTGGAGAACAATGGACTTTTGGAAAATTAATGTTTCTTAATAAATGTGGAGAGAGACGCATATTTGTATTATTGCAATATTCTATGGTAAAAATTAGAACGGAATGTATTGTATGTAATGTGCAGCTGAAAGGAAAGAGTTGTCGTAACAAATTAGGCTCTCGAAGAATGTGGTTCACAGAGGAACGAAATTTAATCCAGTTCCAGCTCGCCTGCTTTGCTCGAACAGCCGATGTACAATGAGAGAATGGGATTTTCGATCTAGAACTGACCAGCATATATATAGATTATCCACTGGCAGTTACACAATAAATCAGTTCTAAGCACATATATCGTCAAATTATTGAATGTTATTCAACACTCTCAGTAAAGCAGCTGTACCGAAACTGTCGCTCCGTTCAAAAGCGCATTTGCAAATCTCGCAGGAGCCACACAAGTACACAACTGGCACAGCAGCTCCTTCTCGTATATTCTGCACAATATATTTCAGCGGCTCAAGCGCCGACGCCTCGTCTCGTCGACCCCATTTCTCATCCAATTGCTTCTCCGCTGCACTCACATCACAAGACGCGTATAACACATTGCAGAAATCACATATGCTCCAGCGTCGAGATTGAGAGAGAGAGAGAGAGGAGAGAGAGAGAGAGGAGTGTCCTCCGGTCATCCGCGGAGAGTCGCGAGAACGCGCAAATTGATTTGCGGGTAACCGAGAACGCGTGCCTGCCTACCTTGGCGCCGCGGAGCGGCATTCCCGCATTTCCGGAATGGCATAACTGCGTCGCCGCTGCCGCCGCCGCCGCCACGCATATGTGCTTTGCAGCCTAACTCTCGCTCGCGCGCCTTTTCCTTCTCTTATACGCGGCTCTCGGATTTTTTAACGACTGCACAGATAAGGGAATCGCTGCGTTGTGATTTTTATATCATGTGGTTTCGCGGCTTGGAGCTCTCTGCCGTGTTCTTGAAATTATGCGGTACGGTGTCGGTTTTAATGAGCACGCGAGTATAGAATTGGTGAAAATTAATGACAATCTGATAAACATGAAAAGTATAAATGCCGTATTCCTTTGACGAAACTAAATTCTCAGGTTAAAAAACCTTTTGCTCGGCTACTGAATTAAAAGCTTGAATATTAAATAAAAGTGTTAATATACGGTAGCTTTTTAAAATAGTTTTATAACTGAAGCATTGATAATTAATAGCGAAAGGTTTCCCATCTATATGTATCCGAGATAATCAAGGAAAAACATCGATAAAAAAGAAATACCTTATTTTTCCTTAAATCTAATTCCCCGTGCTTAAATTAACTCGATTAACGAATCTCGGAAATTTTCAAAACTCTGCATATCCTTCGCATTCCACGCATTACTTATTACATTAACGTCCTCGCGCAATCGACGCTCGCACAAATCAAAGACGAGAGGCGCGCGCATGATTATCATCGTGGCGCCGCGAGTGATCGTAAACTCGAGCGACTCGAGACGAGAAGAGTTCGGCTCTGTTCTTCTCTCTCTCTCTCTCTCTTTCTCCCTTGAACGACTACTGTACATGTGCGCAGGATCGCGCGCGGCGAGAGCAGCAATAATTACAAATCACCGAAAGCCGTGCGTGTGTGGCCGAGCCTCCGTCCTCCTGATGTGCGATCGCCGACAAAAAATACGAGGACGTCAGTGGCTGCGCAGATTCTCTTACTCCGAATTATATACCTTTATTGTTTCTCGGCTACGACCGCACAGGTCCACCTACTCGATTTCGCGGTTTCTTTTCAATTTTTCTTTTTGGTCTAAGTTATCGATACGATAACCTTGGACATTGAAATGAGTCACTTGCAAATTGTAAATGCACATTATTGTGATACCGTATTTTTTTTCGATATAATAAACTAATAACTGTAAAAATATCAAATTCTTGATTAAGTGTGCAAGGATGCCTTCATATGTCTTAGCTTTCAATTTTGACTATACTTAAAATGAAAAATTGCATGCACTTACTGAACATCATGTACAAGAATTTGTTCAATTCACTTTTTGCACTCTTTTCTATGGGTCATTTCGTAAGACTCTGTACCTCGCAATGTAGCGCCTTTGAAGCACGTTTGGCCATTGAAGTGAATCAGCCGTGCAAAAAATAAAATGCTCTTGAATGTATGACTTTTTCATTCTGTCTAAAGAAATATTTTAATGGATCAAGGTCTTGATATGCTTAATTCAATTTTCCGCATAATTAGAAATAAGAGATTATTTTTAAAAAACGATTAAATGTACACTTTTTTCAATTTCTTTTTATTTAACATAGCTTGGTATATTAAATCTGGACGAAATGCAATAAGAAATGTAAAGAACCCAGTTTTGGATATTCTACACTGTTACAGTCGTAATTTTCAAAATTAACGGTTTTAATAATTTTATTCACCTAAAATTCTGATTGTATTCCCCGTTGTAACATATTACAGAATGAAATATACGAATTTCGCAATAATGGCGCATAATGACGTGCATTTTAATAATTAACTTAAGTAGCAAATTAATCAAAAAATTAATTTTCCTGGAATGGATTTTACGAGGTAATCTTCGCAATGAAAATCTGCATTCGCAATATCATATGAAAATCGTGAGGCTCTAATGAGACGGCACGTAAATAAATCATTTCAATGGCTTGTTCTGTGATTATCGTAAATTAATATCATTATCTGATGATTCTCGCATTGTTAGAGAACAAAATACTGTAGCTCGAAAATATTCCATAGTTGCAACAAGATAAATTTCAATGAATGCATGCACCTTTACATGCTTTATAGTGCACGCGCATATAATTATACTCTATTAATCCATAACTTGCGAACATTCGATGATTCACGTATTCTAAATTTTATGTTCGACGCCATTGCTACCTGGCACTCATCATTTGTCTCGGTATTAATTGTCACTGCAAATATAGGTTTTCAAAGATTTGCCAAATACTTTATAACTTTCGCGAAAGTCATTTATGGCAGGAATTCGTATCATAAAATTCGCGCTTAACGTAATTTAGCAGCTAAATTTTGGACGAGAGATGCGCACACATTTTATAGCGAGAAAAAAGAAAAGAATATCTGTCGCCTACAAGGTCATAAAAGGTACAGTTGAGCGCGCGGCGTCAGGCCTGCGTGCGAGCAGAAAACAAAATGAAAAGAGCACAAACGAGTGTAATGACAACGTTAATGGTCGCGCGCGAGCGCGTGGTTGGGTCGCAAACAACCTTTAAGATATGCACGCACGCGCCTTATCCGCAAGCGCGCGCTCGCGGGAACCAAACGCTGCACAAATCCGTACGCACCAAATATATATGCAGAAAATGCGAGTCTCCCCGGGATGGGGACGTTTACGCACTGCACGCTTAAAAAGAAGAAAGATTCTCGAGCGCAACGCAGCAGTCGTGAAGAGCGACGACGACGACTGCCTGTAGCATCTGTAAAAATTAACGTCGGTAATGAGAAGGTAACGTGCTAAGTCACGCTTGTCAAATGCACCGAACGACTTTCGTTCGCACGCGTGGCCGCCTTTTGGCATATATATATATATTCACGTTGTTCTGGTGAGTATCTGTGTGTACACACATATTACGAATTATAAAATGTGTCACGAGAGATCCTTCATCCCGCTCTCTCTCTCTCTCTCTCTCTCTCTCTCTCTCTCTCTCTCTCTCTCTCTGCGCTGATGTGGTGATATTTCCTGCTATACGAGGATAAAAGTTACGAGCCTCGCCTTCGCGAATACCGCGTTTCAGATAGGTGTTTGTGTATATATGCGGCTCACGTCGCTTGTCAGCGTAATTTTTGTGTAACGATCCGTTTAAATTTTAATATGATGAAGGAGCGAAGTAGCGCCGCGGTTAGGCTGTGATGCGTATATGTTGTATCGGTGTCATAATGCGCAATGCGATGCCTATCTTGGGGTAATATTCTGATGGCGAGATTAAAAAACAATTGGTCTTTGGTTCCTTAAATTTAGAATTGTGTAATAGGAAAGGATGATAATATAGATGACAATCGAACAATTTCCTATTTTAGAACCGCAGGATTAAAAAAATGTTAGGAAAATAGGTGCTGAGTAAATTAATGCGTAGTGAAATGAAAGTTATTTTCAAATACTTCGTTCTCAATAAATGTAGTTTCTTTTTTAAATTTATAATATAAAAATTATTAATTTTTATTTCTTTATTTGTAATAAATTTTAATACGCGAATTATATTTTTGAGACGACTATTACTTTCATTATGTGTCTAAAAAAATTCTAGAATTTGATGTCCTTGCAAGGTGAAGAATCCATTTTCTATATTGACTCTTCTCCTTTACTTAAATACTTGACTTCGCTTCACTTCACTTCACTTCGCATTACTTAGTAATACTTTACAACACTTGGAAACAACTTTACCGCATACTGAATCGTAAAAAGGAAAAGTGTATGTGCCTATTTTTAGATAATTTTTTTTCCATAAATTTAAAAAAAACTCTTACTATAAATGTTATAAAGATATAATTTAAATGATTTTTATAACAAAGTAATTTTGTGTCTAGATCGTTTACAAAATAAATTCATCGTCACCTAATTTAAAAATTACAAGAAATAATTTTACTACTCTAATAGTAATAATATTCTATAAAAATACTTAGCATTTAAAGAATTTCTTATTACTTTTAATAAATTATAATATGTTCTTAGAATGTAGTGTCTACTTATTTTATTTTAGTTTTAATGGCTGTGGGTCCCTTCTTGGGATATGCGAACATTCATGTTTGATGCCCAGAGGGGGCTTTAATTATTGTTTTAAGGTGGTGGATGACTCTCGTGCGGCTCCACCACCCTGACGAAGCAGTAGGATAAATTAAATTAAATTGTTCAGGAAAAATTAAATATCAGCGAACTTCAGAGAGGAAGCTTTATATCGGAAAATGAAATGTTTTTTTCCAAAAATGCTTAAAAAGATTTATGAACATCAATGGAATGAAAATTAACTATTTTTGAGAAAACTTTTTTTTTTATCTCTGTGTATACATCTGTATCTTGATAAAAGTATTAATTGTATTAATATTTGTTACGCAAACCAAGATTGTGTTGAATATTTTTGTAATAATTTATACAAGAATCGAACGAGAAATGCATGGCTATGTGCTATAAGACATATTATTTGCCATCGGGACACGCATTTTTGAAGCGGCTAGCTATACTGGCACATGAATATACTGCACATTATCATGAATTTCTCGTTTTTTATACCGTAAATCGACGTTTCCTAAATCTTTAAAAAAAAAATTAAATCAATTCCCTATCTGTAGGATATAAAAGTTTTAAGTTTAAAGTTATTTTTAATACCGATATATCATTGTAGTCATTGTACATCAATAAGTGGCCAGTTACAGGGACGTTTACGTTATTTATTAAAATTACTTTTTTTATTTTTTTTATATTTAAATTACTTTAGTTATTTTTAAATATATTTTATTACTTAATTTATTTATAAATTATATATTATTACACATATATTTGAACAAATAATTAAGTTTCAGGAATAAAAGTGCTAATGAATTAGCAGCGGTTTTCCAATTGAAAAAGTTTTTGTTAACAATTGAATGTTTAATCATGAAAGTTATTAAATAAAAGAAAGTTATATTTGTTTTATATTGCATGCAACATAACTTGCCGACGACTGATTGTTAAAATTTATTATTTGGTAAAATCATTTATTAAACTAATGTTTAAGTTTCAATTTCTTTTAGCAATTAATACTTTATATTTTATACATTATAATGAAAAAGGAATGAATTTTTCAATCGCGTTTTGAAATAAAAAGTAAATATATATAGAAAATTTCAAACTTGACATAAAAAGTATTTTTCATCATTAAAATATTAAGTCATTTAATCCATTTATTGATCACATAAGTATTAAATTAAGTACATCTGAAAAAAATCTAATTAATCGGAATTTGTACTACGATGTATCTATTACATTTTTGAAACCTAAATTGAATTGGTATAAATATGTTCCAATAAATACTTTTTATTATTTTTAGTTGGTCCACAAATACTTTATCACAACATTAAATATAAATTATACTTGCAAATGCAAAATAAAAAATACAAAAATGTAGGACAATCAAACAAAAAAAATTATATAAAATTTTAGCGTAAGACCTCACGCAACGCGTATGAGGAACTTGGTTCTGTATGTTGGTAGCCAGTGAATAATGCTTGATTAATAGGTTAATTAGCTCGCCTTTCGCGTGGGACCGTGCAGCATCATTTTTTTCGTTCGATTAAAGTTGCGCCGTGCACATACATATCAGGTATTAATGACACGACCGTGCGGAATTCGGGTATATCGATATTGGGATCTTACGATGATGCTGCTGCTACTGCACTGGCCTTTCAGAGTTTATTATTACATGAGGCGTAACACTGACAATGAGTAGCGAATATATTGTCCGTGCATTGAAATACCAAAATTGCATACATGTGTTATATATATGTTGTACACCTTTCTGCTTCAATCGATCTTTTCTTAATTTTGTTTCACAAAGAAAAATGAGAGTGGCTTAATTCTGATTTATACATATACATTTTATATTTCTTTTATTTAAACTGTTATAGTAAATACGTATTTTCATAAATTATTATAAAAGTGAATAATTTGAGCAATTAACTAAAAAGATTTTTAAAACGTTATTTAATAATTGTAAATAGGTGTTTATTTGTTACTTTTTAATTTTGGCTAAACTGCTTAAGTAAAAATCATATCTTTAAAATAAAGGAAAAAGTCTTTTTATAGATATGATTTTCCTTTGTATTTCTTACAGTACGTAATTAATCTGCACGATAGTGAAAATTAAAATAGCATTTGGTGGAAATTTGCATATTTATTTGACCATGACCGAAGCATCTAAATTTATGCAATAGAAATTTTATTTAATCACATTTGGGAGGAGAACAAAGACACATTAAACGAAACTTAAAAATTCATCAAGTATTAATAGCCCCTTTGATGTAATCGAGATAATAGTACACTCCTGAATATATATTGGGGTATTCTTCGTATAGCATCCCATAAAAACGCCATAAGGTGTATATCCAATTATTGCGTTACTTAACAACACCCACAATCTCATTATACACTAAAGCTTTGCCCGCGTCTCAATTCTCTCTTTGTAATTTCAATTTTTCGCTCTTTGTTACACATGTGATTATAGTTTATCATTTATATAAGACGATGACTTTGAATAATCGCGAAGCGTGAGAAAAGAACTGCATAGAACGTATTTTGATATCGTTAGTTTGTCTTCTTTCTGTTGTCTCTAGAATTACGGTCGAGTTTCGGGAATAAAAAACGTATATTTATAAAATTGTCTCAGAAGCGAGAATTTCGGAATTAATAAGGCAGGTATAATAAACACCTTAGAGCGCACAATAATATAATGAGAGAATAGGTGTAGCGTTTCCTTAGCCGCATGCATATCCGAATGGAACAATGAATATCCCGTGCGAGTCCGGAATCTTTACGACACGAAATTAACGATAAATCGCCTCGGTTTTTAAGTTAGTTTGCACGTGAAAGTGGGAAGAAGGAGCAGCTTGGCACGCTTAGGATTAAGTTACATCGCGCGAAATGACGGTTATATTCGTTGACCACCGCTGCACTGCGTCCGTTTCTGTATATCCCTATGCGCTTTAGATAAATTAGAAAAGTCTCGGCGCTACAGTCGCGCGCCTGCCTGCGGAATTTCATGTAAATTCGCGACTGCAACTCGATTCGCGGAACGTCATAGAGCAGAATGAACGATCGGACAAGCGCTCGTTCGTTTGCCTGGTCTAGGCGCGATGAATTTTTTTTTTATTGTTGGAAGCGTATATAGTGAAGTGTATAGCACTGAGCGGATACTGTTCGTGACGTTCGATGTTATACGAATGATAAAGTTTGTTTGCGAATGTGTTGGGAGATGCAATTGTTTATCAAGTGATTACCACATGGTAAAAATGTTCGATTAAAGCCAATTGAATGAAAAAACATATTACTACAGATTTATGTCAAATAATTTTTTTTTTTTTGGGCAATTTGAAATTCAAAACGCAAATTTTCAAACGAATGTTGTTAAATTTTAGTTTATTCTGCACTTGAAAAAGTATTTTTTGAAAAAAATATTAAAATCTTTAATTTTATTTAACACTGCCAGACAGCTTATTAACTTTCGCGTAAACCCTTCAAATTCAATTCGCCGATAGAAAAAGAAATGCAAAAAGGCAGCGAGCGCGTTTTAATTATTCACCGCCTCGTTTACCGTTTGGCTCCGCCAAAAAGCAGACCGAGGGACGTTGTGTGCAGCCTCCCGACAAAAGATGCTGTAAACGTCACGCCGGAATAGAAAACTTATATATACTATACGGTCGGATGCTCTCTCCGCGCCCATCGTCGTATATAATAAAAGAAAAAGAAAAATGAGCCTCGTCCCCTCCTTCGCCGATATATAATTAGCCAATCCGAGATTAGGATTTAGACAGGGGCCCCCGCGCGCAACTCTATGATCGTGCAATTTGCTCCGGTGTAAACATACGTTCATTTTTCACTGTCTTTTTTAAGTCGCCTCGTATATATATATCGACACAAAAATGTATGGCTCCGTGTGTGGTCGCGCGCATTTTTGGTCCCGAAACGCGGGATTCCAGCTGAAAGTCGCGTTGATTGAAAACATCTTGTTTTACGTTTTCTTCGATTTTCTTTAGTGTCTTGTTCTGTTGCTGATCGGAACGCTGCCTGCTGGATTATGGGGAGCGGAGTTGATTATTAAATACTAATTTGAGTACATGCTGCCAACGCTCAAATTGAAGCAAAAGCTAAATGTAAATGATTCGTTAGAATACAGTCGCATAATAATATGTAAACAATAATAAAAGTAAAAGAAAACAGGCCCTTTTCCTTAGCAGACCTTATGCAGACATTTTGTTCCGATGCGCTCTAATATGTTTCAAGAATTTAGTTGAATGTCGCGTTGAAAATAATTTTTTTTTAAATTTTTGTGAATTTCTTTAGTGTTTTGTAACTGTTGATAGAGTTACATCTGTTTTTTTTTCATCAAATTTAGTTCAGAATAATTTTTAGTTAAATAAAATTAATTTATTAAATCAAATTGACACACTGCATAAACAAAATTTTATTAAAATTTGATGTTAAGTGCAGTAGCGCTAAAAAATCATGTAGTTAATTTTTTGTTAAATTGATTTTTAAAAGTTAATATTTTTTTTTATTTTATATGTTTTTCGCTTATATGTTTTTGTGCAGCCTGATGAGGAAGATAGTTTGTATAAATCTTCGAAACGTCGCAATTTTCAAAGTTTATTGAATAAAATTGCAATTGGTTCTCTGATGATCGTTTAACATCTTTTATTCAACGTTTAATATTAATTTCATATGTATCAACTACATAAATATATTAAAATTGAATATATAATAAATATTTTCAGCAGGAGGATAGTTCATAGAAACCAACTGTAACCATGGGACAGCAAATGAAAATGGAGTCAAACTCTTGTCATCAGAGTAAAATTGTCACATGATGATAATTCATCCAAGATTAATGCAGAACTAACTGTTAAAATAATTAACCATGAAAATGAAGCAAGTTCACGCAAACCATTGTTAGAAAAGCAGGTACTAGATGATTGCAATATTTGCATAAAATTTTGAGATTTTTAATAATAATAAGTCACTGCAAATTTTTAAAAATAGTCCCACAAACTCAAATATATATAATATATAAAAAATTATTGGAATATTTATATTATATATCTATTCGTACATTTACATCGCCGCACATCTATAGTAGCGTTTCATTTGCCCTTTGCAATATTTTACTCGTACATTCCTTATTTATTAATTTCGCAATACGCATGCACTACTTTTATTACCTTCTCTTATTTTTCTTTGATCTGTATTTTTCGAAAGCTATAATAATAATAGTTTAAGCTAAAATTTGTCAGAAATAGCAGTCGTAATCATTTGCCATGGAGCGTGACACTAAAATAGTTTATTTTTAAGAGAGTACCCAGATTACTCGGCTCTATTTGTACATGATAATAAAATTACTTAATTAAATATATTACGAATGTATAACTTCAAGAAGTCGTACTTAAGTCGCTTGTAATATATATATATATATATATATATCGATAGCTGAAACTTAAATAGTGATATTTCAAAATTTCACTAAAAAAGTGCAAATTATTCACAATTATCTAAATTTAAAATATATCTCAACCATCGATATATATATATATTATAAGCGACTTAAGCGCGACTTCAAAGTATCTTAAGTTTTCCAAAAGCCAACAGCCTAAAAGAATTCTCCCTACAATATATATAAGATATTACAATACCCCAAAATACCAATTAAAGGGATAAACTCTACATCACTCATCTTAACAAACTAAGTAACTTTTCTTTACTATCCTTTGCTTAACATAAATTTATTTACGTAAAAAGATGGTTAGAATGGTATTGTGTCTTTAATGTAAAACGAAATATATATAAAAAAATTCTTTTTTTTTTAAGTTACTTTTAGTACATACCATTCAGAATCAATATTCGAAAACCTTGTTAAATAAATAATGAACTTTAAATGCTTTGTGACATATATTGAAATATCCGAAAATGCTTTCCAAATTTTTTGGCACTCTCACTTTTTTTCTCCGTACAAAACTGATATTTAACTGGATTGAATACAAGTTAGAGGTCATCTTAATCTGCTTCTAATAATTAATTTATAATTAAGTATTCGTATACAAAAAATTATTGCTTCAAAATGAAATTTATTACTTATCGTTGGTTCATTTGTGCTTTTATATTATCTATATCAAATAATATTGATGCAAGTCTCAAAAGCAGTATCGACATTACAAAAAATCATAATAAAATATCTGCAGTTTTGGTAAGTTTATTGAAATAATATATACGACCCTTTATGAAAATTGTATTCTTATATGACCTTTAACTGAATACATATTTCTTTTTAAGGGAGTTGTTCTAAATTGTATCATTGAAAAATCTAATGATGTTATGCTCATTGGAGATTTGAATAATGATGATTTTTACTACCTAAATCACCAAAGTCCATCTTTCACGATTACAAATGTAGTTAAATTCAACGAAAACGTTATTCTCTATGATCGCGAAAATTACAATAAATTTCAGAATATCAATGAAAGTACCATAGGTCAGAAAAAATATCCTGCAAAACATATTGTTCTCAGTATTTCTACCAGTGCACAGCTTATGCTTATGCTAGAAGATTTAAGATTCTCTATTTGGTGGAATCATAATGCAGTATTTTTATTAATCAATAAAAACGTTCTAAACGGGTGCAATCAGGCTTGGAAGTTCTTAAACATAGTATGGAATTTTAATATCTTATCTGCAGTTTATTTATGCATAAGTTCTAACACTAAACTGCTCATCTACACCTTCAATCCATTCGCACCCTTAGCTCCGGTCTCATGGAAAACAGTGCGAAACTTAACGGCAGGTCAAAATAAGTGGACGCTATTTGAATTTGCAATCGGCGATTCATTGTATCAAAAAAGTAAGTATATAAACATTAATAGGGACTTAAATTCATGTCGTAAAATTGAATTATTTTGCGTGTTATAGATTCCTCCTCATTATGCGGAAACTTGTTTTTTGATAAAACTAATCATTTGAATGGTTATAACATTAAAGCTTTATTTCATGAAGCGGCCAATTTGAATAGATATGATCGCACTAAAATAGGACTAAATAGATTTCTTGGAGTTCCATTCAACGTTTTTTACACAATACTCACTTCACTTAAGGCAACTGCTACTTTTAAATTTGATAGATCTTTGGGGTACATTGATAAACATGGAAATGGCCAGGGATCCTTAAAGACTCTTCAAAGCGGTGAAGTAGATTACCTTGTAACTAGAATGTTTATACGTGATTACTGGTATTTACAAACATACCCGTATGAGGGTAACAGTTTATGTCTATCGACCATTAAAAACGAGATTTTATTCGTAGAACAACTTTTAATTATTTTAGATTCTACAATTTCCTGGACACTTTTTATTATATTATCGATATCAGTTATAGTACTAAAATTTTTTCTAAGAATTTCTGTGCCTTTATCTATATTACAATGTCTCCGAATACTCATAGGTACAACCACAACTATCAAACCCAAAACTGACTTTGCAAGAATAGTTCTTATAATGAACATACTAATATTTTCGATAATGAACTCCTATTTTCAAAGTTTTCTGCATGCATTTTACGCAGTACCACGATATTATCCAACTATTGACTCGGAAGAAGATTTGATACAATCCAGGTTAACAATTTATGGTGTAGTAAATCATAAATGGCTCTTAACCAGAAAAGAACTTCAAGATCATTATGAAGTAATCAATGGCGTTAATATTACTAACTGTTTTTACCGTCTTTTATAAGGAAAACGAATATGCTGTGTATCTGGTTGTCGTAGTACGCAAGGTTATATCGAAGAAAGTGATTCTATTCACATATCCAATCAAAATTCAATGTTTTTTCCACAGGTGTATACTTTTAGGAAAGATTGGCCTCTTAATTTGAAATACAATCGAATTCTATCGAATATATTTGAAGCAGGCTTAATTGGATTGTTTGATATAAGGGATAGACAGTCTTTAAGAAATCTAAACACTAAAATTAATGTTAGCTCACACAAAAAGAAATTATTGTCAATTTGCTGGCACTTATTATTATGGGGTTTTATATTGGCACTTTGCATATTTGTTGTGGAAATTATTTACAATCAAATTATAAAATATGATTTTAAAAAATACTTACTATTGTTGTATCAAATACTTAGAAATTTGCTTTATAAAAAAAAGAGGATGCCCAAATTTCGCAGTAATAAAATTACAAAGGGAAATTAGAAAGGACGTGGAATTTCAAAAAGAATCAAGCCCTTATTAGATAAATATTTTTTAAATTTATTATTCTGTTTCTAAAAGATTTCTAAAAACTACTGTTACATATATAATTATGTTAAGTGAAAATCATGAATTGAAAAATGCCGAATTTTTCAAATTAAAATTTAATTCACAACTACAACATAAATAAAATATGCATCAGTCTACCTCGCCAAAAACATAACAGAAAACGTATCACTAAAAGTTTCAATATTTGACCTAGAATTATCGATCTTTTTTAAGATTTAAAATTTAACATAGAACTAGTTAATGTAGAATGAAAAATGGATATAAAAAGAATTCATTGGTAGAAGTTTCTATTACAAATTCCAGTTTGGAAAAGGTTCAATCTCAACTCTTCAGTTTGGAAAAGGACCCACGCACACATTTCAAAAATTTAAAATTGAAATAAGTAAACTAAAAAATAACGTAAGGAATTTGAAAACTGTTAATTGATCATGTTTTTTGTGCGTTTAAATTTTAGTAAATAGATACGCCATTAGCAAAGAAAACTATTGCTATCCATTCGATACTCTGCCACTTACATAAACAAATCCGTCATAACGGTCAGAATTCATTATCTATTCGCATAATAATCCTTAATAATAGTTTCTACAGTTATCCCATTAACGACCAAGACCCTGAATTTTTAACAACTTTCTCAAGGCCTTTTTTCAACTAAAAAAAAGGTTTGAAAAAATTTGATAAAGATCATATCCG